>CABFWO010001782.1:118139-151657 GCA_902155825.1 Timema genevievae
GGGGGGGGTAAAATTTAACCCCGTACCCCCTAAATCCTGCGCCACTGTGTATGCAGTTATACTCTATATACTATATATTCATTTATACTTCATACCTAAACATATAGATTATATACTGTATATCTAAACATTTATATACTGTATACATATAAAACCATGTAATATGGATTTATGTGGGATATAACTGGGGTGTGGTTAATATACCTCAAAACAACACAAAAAGTCCTTGTGAACATATGTCCTATGTTCGATGGTTCCCGAGATAAGGCCTTCCATGATTACAATGGAATTGTTAATAGCCCTACTTGATACACCCATGTTAGTGTAGCTGCAACCCTGCCTGTGTACCAACAGTGATACGTCACTTACAAGAGAAGCTTGAAGTGTCCACCTTGTGCCTCCACAAGCCACATCATTGATAATTAATCGATACGTTCAAACAGCCCAGGTATGCTACGGATCTGCTGGAAGCCTTGTGCTACTCGCTGGTGAAGCATTGCAATGTCCGTAACGGGTGCTCTGTAAATGATATCTTTAAGATATTCCTACAGGTAATAGTCCAATGGATTGTGATCACGGAAGTGTGCAAGCCAGGTGAATGATCCTGCACGGCCTGTCAGCTTTTGCGGGAACCCCTCATCCAGATAGGATCTGGCCTCTACTGAAAGTGGGGGCACGCCATCATGCATGAACCATATAAGGCGTACCAGATCCAACGAGGAATCCTCTAGTAGCATATTTAACTGTTGTCACAGAAAGTTACAGTAATATTTGCTGGCCAAGGGTTCAGATAACACGTAGGGGCCGACTAAGTTGTCGCCAACTTATTCCTTCCCAGATGTTAATACTTCCTGTTTCTGATGGCGTAACTGCACAGTGGTGTGTAGATTCTCGGCAGCACAGTGATGGGTGTTGTGTAAATTGAACACACCATCCCTCGTTAAGCCCACCTCATCAGTATGCAACACAGATCCTCCAAAGTGCTGAGCACGACCACACATGTGTAGCAACCATGTACTAAACTACACTTGTGGTGGGAACTCAGCGTCATCAAGAGTTTGTTCTTTCAGAATGTGATATGGGTGAAGCAGTTTTTTCTGTAAAATATCCCAAACTCTTCAATGTATCACGCCCTCTGCTGCCGCCATCCGTTGGGTGCAGTCACCAAGACCCTCATAAATATGAGTGAAAGCACGCTCCTCCAAAGTCACAGTTCGCTTTCGGTGGTTTCAACCAGTATTCCCACTCCGTTTAGTGAATGAACCACCATCTCTCAGCCGCTAGTCTCTTTTCTCAAATGTCTTCCTATTTGGCACACAACTATTTGGAAAGTTTTCCGCGTACAGACGTCTCGCTCTTATCGCATTACACTCGGCAAGTCCGTAAATTAGATGCATGTCCGCCATTTTACAATTGGACTAATACTGCATGATCACAGTGCCTTGTGAAGATACACACGAATGGCCCCCAACCACCAAGAGCCCAACGTAGCCCAGTTGATAATGTTTGTTGTGTTAACGTCACTAGGAGTTTTTTTTAGCACCACGTCCTACCATCCATTATTACCAGTTGTATGCATAGCGTTTGGTGTCTAAAGTGAGTTGGATGTCAACAGTTAAATGGGATTAGCAACCACACTCCATGTTCGTATCAAATTGACTTTTTGTGTTGTTTGTTAGGTTTACTAACTACACTCCAGTTACTTCCCAAATAAATCAAACACCCTATATATATATATATAAATGCAGGAACTTATGAACCAGCTAGTGGAGACAGGGAGAAGAGATGGCATGGACATCAATATTAAAGAGTAAAAAGTGATGGGGATTTTAAAAAACTGATAGTCACTGAAAATCAACATTTGAAAGTAGGGACTGGAAAGCGTTAAGCAGTTCAAAGAACTGAGAAGTCTGATAACAAAGGATGCCTACTGCACCAAGGAAAATAAAGTCAAGGATCGCCATGGCCAAGGAAACTTTCAACTAGAAGAGACTATTGCTGACCAGCAAGTTTAGTTTGGAGCTGAGGAAGAAACAAGTGAAATGCTACACTTGGAGCATCACACTGTATGGAGCAGAAACTTGGACTCTCAGGAAGATGGAGAAGAAATACTTGGAGAGCTTTGAAATGTGGTGCTGGAGAAGACTTGAGAAGATCAGGCGGACATACAAGGTGATCAGGCGGACATACAAGGTGATAAATGAAGTCCTAAGAAAGTGGGTGAGAAGAGAACCATCTAGGTAGAATGTGATTCTTGGCTGCAAAGAAAACTGGATTGGACACATACCTAGGAGAAACTGTCTTCTGCACAACGTAATAGAAGGAACGGATGAGGGAAAGAGGAGCTTAGGAAGAAAGAGGATTCAAATATTGGATGACTTAAAGGAAAGAAGAAAAAGTTGGAAGCTGAAGGATGAGGCAGAGGACAGGGCGCATTGGTGGGCTAAGCTTACTGACAAAAGAAATGGATCTGTCGTAAGACAGTACATCTAATAATAATAATAATAATAATAATAATAATAATAATAATAATAATAATAATAATAATAATAATAATAATAAATAATTACACACATGTAATGTTATATTAGAGATGGGTAGAATCCTATGTTTCTCAAATCCGAATCTCGAAAACCAATCTTAGATTGTCTTTAAAAATCTTGAATCCAAATTCGATTTCTCGAATCTTTAAAATGTACCATTTAAGTTAGAGTGAAAACATTTAATATTGGATTTAAAAAAGTTATTTAAGGATTGGCGTCACTAACAAGGGATATTTTGTTTGTCATGTCTATTACCTTAAATAACAACCAACAACTTTCTATGGGAAATAAATTACATTACTACAATTTTCTCATTTTTGTGAATTTGTTATTCTTATAACCACACAAGTCTATATAATTACTTTTACAAATTGCTTAAAATTGTTATATCAAGTCAAAGTCTTCATAATTGTATTCGAGATGCATTTTAAGAAGTTTACGATTCTCGAATACCATAGGATTCTAGGGATTCAAGAGTTCCAACTCTAAAATGTATAAGGCTAATATAATGTAATAGACTATAGAGGTCGAAACTTTGAAGATCATCCATACGACCACGGTTTTCCCCTGTTTTAAATCACTATGCAGTGCAGAGCAGTCATCATTCAAACGAGCTTCAGTGTCTCGGCCATAGGTGCCACCACTGCGGACAGTTTAGATACAACCTTATATAACTCGCGGGTCATTATGAAAATTACAGAAAACATAGCGGGCTGAAATAAAAATAAAAAGTAATGTTAGTGGTAATAAATTAGTAACAATTTTAATTTATTTTAAAAATACTTAGAATTAGTGTACATATAAATATAAATTGCATCTGGGCTATATCATTAGTAGCCCAGTTTGTGGAAAGATTATCCAGTACTAATGTTGCCCATGGGACGTCCGAATGTACTAATCGTACATCCTTTCCATGTCCCGGTGAAATGAGGTGATGGTGATAGTGATTATGAGGGTGATAGTGAGTATGAGGGTGTGTAACCAGTAGAAACACTTAAACCTAACTTAAGTCTAACTAAACAAACCCTGGTAACCGTTGGGGTGATTCCCCTTTCAGGAAAGATACGCAAATTACCAGCTGGTAATCGATCCCGTGACTCCTAGGCTAGTAGCCGGGTGCATTGACCACTACACAAAGGTGCCGGTTAGTGTACAAGTACCATAATAGTAATATTAAAGTAAGGGTGTGCGAAGCTTTAAAATGTTGACGTTGAAGATCAAATCTCCTTCTCTTCGACTTCGACATCCACAATAACGTTCACGTCTTCAAAACATTTCGAAGGAAGAAAAAACTTCGATAAATTATGAACATATTTCAACATATAACTATTTTTATAACAGCTACTAAATAGCATTTTATAACCACAATAGTACCCGCCTCGGTGGCTTAGTTAAATAACGCGCTAGCTTCGCGTTGAGCTAGACTGCCGAGGACGGGGAGATCAAGGTTCGAATCTCGGTCGGGTGAACTGTGGTGGTTTTCCTAAATAATTATATCAACTCTCCCTCCACGCAAACGCGAGTTAACTTCCACAAATTCATCCCTCCCAATTCCTAATCCATTAGCATAATTAGTACATAAGCGTATAACCTGAATGGTTAGAAAGACGTGGGGCTAAAAAAAACCAACACTAGTGATGAAATAAAATCTATAACCTAAGCATGGATAAATTGAGTATGTCAATATAAAATAATAATAGAGTTTATATTTTTCTTACTCTAGACAGGCGCTAAATAAATAATTTCAAAAAATTAAAGTAGTGTTATATGTCAAAAATAAAACAACAACATATCTTTGACTTCAACTTTGCTTCGCATTACAAAAGTAATTTTTGCACATGCCTAGTATTATGATTATATCAATATAGTTAGTGATATGACATAGCCTACTTTCTTGCCGCAAATTTCTTGGTAATACAGGTTGGGGTTAGGGAATGTTCTATTATCTGTTTAAAAACCTTCAGAGATAGATAGTTCAAAAGCAAACAAGTATCGAGCACGAGGTTTGGATCACACTGTGTTCTATATTACCAGGGCCAGATTTTGATGACATATCTTTTATTAGGTTCATAACATACAATGTTTATAAGTACTTTACATAAACTCTGTTCATAATCTCCTCTTTGTATTCGTTTGTAATTTAAGGTAATATTTTCTTGATTTGCGTATTTTTTGAGGCATTGGCATTTTGAGACATTTATGTGACATTTTAAGGCATTCATAGTTATATTTTAAAATAATATCGGTATTATATATAGGCTATGATTAAACACGCAAATATATTTTTTTACACAGTTGTCTGAATGAAAATGAAATGAACTGAGTGAATAAAATGAACTTTGTAATCATCATTTCTTGTTTGATTGTAAAATTCATATTCGACACTGCAACTAGGCTGGAGTGGGTTGCGTTGGGAGGAGGTTGCTTTGACTTCTGAAGCAGATATTTGTAAATCAATATTATATTTGTCAGAATGCAAGACTTTATTTGTTAAAGACTTTTCATTACATTGTACATTTGTAAATTGAGTGTGTTGTATTTATTATGAGTTTTTGTTTATATTTTAGGTAATTTTTTCAAATTTGATTTTTTTTTTTAGATTTCAAAGTAATTTTATTGGTCAATCTTGATCATTCTTAGGTCAGCAAAATCCAGGCCCTACTTATTACATTCCTCATCCTGTTATACAGACTTTGATCAGCAATGCCCCTATTTCGCCTTTGCCCTCCGTCTCCGCTGGCTAGATAGCGTCGGTTACTAAGGCTCATGGTTAGTTCCATTATAATCTAATAAGAAATAATTAATTATTCCCTTATTTGCAAGGGCATAGAAAGATGAGGGTCGTGGTGGGTGTGGGGGCTGGATTCCCCTTGAAATGTTTGGATCCCTCAAAAAAAAAAGGAAGATGTTTCACATATTCGAATAAAGTTTATGAAAGCTTTGATTTTTTTTACCTTTATTATTCATTCTATATTCCAATGTTCCAATAGCCAAATACTGACAAATTGTTAATGTTATTTTAATATTTGCTTTCAAGATTCGCCCTTTAAAGTCTTCTTTTGTAAAACTAGTTTTGTCAACATTTCAAATATCTGACTTTTTTAGTACTTCCAATATGGTATCAGAGAACAAAAAGAAATGAGTTAGTGTATCTGAGAAAAGAAGATAAAGATTTTTACCATCAAAGTTTAAATAAAATAACAGTCAGAAATGATTAATTTGTAAACGTATGTGGGCTTACTATAACCTCTCTACTTTAACTTTTAAAACACCTAGCTATCAACTTGTGTGTCCCAGTTAAATGCATTGTTGGGGGCAGCTTGACTCCCCCCTTACACCATCTCGCTATTATTTTAGCATAACCTTTTACTACCCATTCAGGTTACACACAAATATACTTGTTACGATAATGTCCTATGGATGAGGAAGAATGGATTTATATGAATTGTACCCGCATTTTCTTGGTTAGAGAGGGAAGAGAGTGTAAAACCATAAATACATACATCCACTCTTGGTATGCCTGACTGTGATTTAAACCCCGATCTCCCCATCAATTGACGTCTAGTTTATTGTGAAAGTGACCATTTAAGCATCGGAAAGGGTCCACCCACTAATGACGTCAGTATTTGTAACTCTTACAACGCCATTAAATTTGATAAACTGCTTCAGTGGCCGCATGGGCTAAGCGCTAAGGCGTCACTCTCATATTAAACTAGACTGACGATGAGTGGGAGATCAGGGTTCGAATCCTAGTTGAGTGTATTTAGGGTGGTTTTTCCTAAATGGTCTTCACTCTCCATTCATGCGAATGCGGTTATACTTCCTCTAATTTCAAACTTAATCATTCCCCTACTCATTAGCGTAATAATACATAAGCTTATAGACTCAACAGGTAGTAATACACAGTACTAGCATACATACATACATACATACATACATACATACATACATACATACATACATACATACATACATACATACATGCATACATACATACAATACATACATACATACATACATACATACATACATATATATACATGCATACATATATATACTGAAATTACTAATTTAACTGTATATTAAATAATTTGATTTTTTAATTCTTCATATACTAAATTATTTTTGGTATTTTAAATTATGTAATTAATTAAATATATAGTAGATAAATATTTTTTCCTAAATTATATATAAATATATATTTAATTTATTTATTTAATATAATTATATATATAAATATATATTATTATATATATATGTTATTTATAATTTTAAATATAATATGAGAAGAGTGAATCTAATGATAGTGTAACAGTCTTTTCTTGGCCAGATAATAGAAAACCAATCATATTAAAACAAATCCAGAGCCCCTTTCCTGCAATTGATCTCCGAGACTCTAAATCAGGGGGATGCACACTAATTATATCAGTTTAAATATGTATTACATACAATTCAATCGCGAATTTGATGAATGAGTTACGGATGGAAGCCATAAGCAATTTTTACCATCTTATGAAATATACATGGTGATAAATGTAAAACTTTGTTGTAGAAATAAATACTCTTTTTAACCTACTGACCTCTGATTTATCATAGATTGTGATTCGTACATCCAAGTGCACAGTCAGATGATCGATAGGTCATGCATGCTTTGTGATAACACTTGCATACATATTATGATGCATTTACACAATTTGTGTGACATTGAGGAAGTGCCATTTACATTTTTTCCCCCGTTAAATTGATGAAGTGCCATTGCAGTGGAGATTATAAAATTAATTTATTTAATATAAAGCAAATTAATTGCCATTTGACTGAAGATAGAATGGAAAATCACATTTTGCCTGATGAACAATAAGTCTAGTTCCATATATAAAATTAATAGCAACACACAACTTGTAAATCAATGTAACTACAAGAATGACCAAATAGAAAAAACTGGCCTAGTGGTATGGTGGTCAGCACACCTGGCTACGAGACTAGGCAACACGAGTTCAGTTCCCTTGGGTATATTTCCCGAAAGGGGAAATATACCAACGGTCACCAGGGTTTATTTAGTTAAGTCTTAAGTTAGGTTAAGAGTTTCCTCCGGTTCCACACCCTCATACTCACTATCACCATCACCTCATCTCATCGGGACATGGAAAGAGCCTCCACGGAAAGGATGTACGATTAGTACATTCGGGCGTCCCCTGGGCAACGGTACATTAGTACTGGATAATCTTTCCACTACTGGGATACGATTGATGTAACCTAAACGTTAATTATTATTATTATTATTATTATTATTATCATCATCATCATCATCACCGTATGGAGTAGACTACATTTCAATTTATTTTTATCACCACGTTCTAACTATCCGTTCAGATTACACACATACGTGATAACTACTCTGATAGGGTAGGGATGAAGAAGGAAACAATTTAGAGGTAATCCACCCGATTTGACGTGGAAAAGGAGTGGGAAACCATTTAGGGAAAAGCACTCTCAGTAGACCTTACCAGGATTTAAACCCCGAACTTTCTGTATTCAGTTGGTCAGTCTAACATGAGAGTGACGCCTTAGATCTCTAATTAATTTAAATTAGTTGAAATATGACAACTGGATACGGGACTAAAACCCAGTACCTTTAAATAAGTGCACCAATGCTATACCACTGAGCTATTCCAGATTCCTCCCATGCTCAAGGTCATTCTTCAATCATAGTTTAGGGCTAATTATATGATGGACGCGTTAGTTACATTCTTATATTGCAGTGGTTCCCAAACTGTGTTCCGCGGAACCCTAAATAATATTAAAGATGAAATATAATATGTATAATTATATATCATAATATATATTAAATATTTAATACTATAAGCATGTCAAATCATAATATAAATAATAAGTATTGTATATTTTATATTATAATATATGAAAATATAATTTATATTACATTATATTCTATTAAATATTAAAATACATTAAATAATATAAAATAATAAAATACATATCGCTACATTTCACAGACCAAATTTATTAACAATTTCTATCAAAATGAATATGAATAACATGATGTTGAACTTATTATGCACCATTTAAATTGAAACTACCCTTTCCGTCTCCCACCAAAGATTTTCAAAGATTTTCAAAGATTGACTGTTGTCTAAAATTATAAGAAAAAAGGGTCATTTTAAAACAGCCCCAACCTACCGGGCAAGATATCAAGCATCTTAGCTCGGTTTGCTACCAAATATGCATAAAAACGGACTATTTATTTTTTCTCTAGAAATTTTATGAGAACTATTAAATATATTACTTTTTATGATACAGTTTTCGTGTGTTTTTTTTTCAACCTAATTGATGAATCTCCCTTAACCTTGTTACATTCAAAGCCCAAACCATGATATTTTCTGTGTATAGTTTTAATCTTGTTCTTAGTCCTCCTATTAAAATGCCAGATGAGCTCCAAATTTTTATAAATTAAAAATTTCGTTCTTGTTTGGTGCTCAAGAATAAGTGGGAAATGTTAAAAGTGTGATAAGAAATGAAGAGAGAAGTGTGTTTTTTCTATCCAAGCCTAACCTAACTATCCTTTCAGGTTGGCTTCCTTCACTATCATTTACTTTACATCACTGTACAGTGTTTCTACACGGTCTTGTAATACATTTTCAAGCCAATGGGCAGTAATTAATTTTGAAAGTTAAGACTTAGATAAATTGATCTAGAAAAATCTCTATAAAATTAATTTATAATTTAAACCGTTAATAAAGTGGTAGATGTATTAAGTGAAATTTACAAGCACTAAAATGTATATTTAAAATATAAAATACAATATAATGTCGTATGAACAATTTTCTTAGGTACAGATTTTTTGTGAAATTAAATAATTAAAATTAGGTTAACATCTGCCAAACTGCTAAACAAATTAAATGAAGTGTTTAATGTAGAATAATCTAAGTATTATCCGTGTATTTGTCCCATTACTCCTTTTTGATATGCAGCAATGAAAAAAGGCTGGATTACTTCATTTCCGACATGTTTTGGTACTATGGTACCATAATCATGGCTACTGCAAATGAAATCATTCTAAAATAACTTAGTAATTTTGCTTTTCATTTGAATGATAAAAATCAGATTCGAGCAATCTAAACTTACCACTGACTATAGCCTCTTACGGCAAATAGGGATTAGCTTACAATAATTATAGAATAATTTTTTACTTACAAGATGACCATTAAGTTACTTGAGTGCTTCTTTATTATGATCGAGTGGAGATATACAAGAAATATAACTATTAAAAATGTTAAAAACAAGTTGGTAATCCTATTAATGTATGTAGGATAGGAAAGTTTGGAGCCCTAAAAAGTTAAGAACTTTGTCATAATCGTTATTAAATTGATTATAAAAGACCTTGTCCTAACAGAAAGGGAAAATATTTACGTTGAACAAGTTCCAGTTTGAGAGAATCAGCTAAGGTAATAATATGGAGCTCCGAGACAGATTAAGCATATTCAAGTTTGGTCCTAAGCACGGCGAAATACATGTTAAGTCACAGTCATCCCTAGTGAATAAATAATAATATACTTAACAAGGCCTAGTAATTTCATCCACTGAGAAATTATATGGTTGACATGGTCATGAAAATATACTTTATTCTCCAAGTAAAGACCAACAACATTAAGATAAAGGTAACGTTTTATACATACAATAGCTGAAAAACACAAATTAATAGTTTAATTTTATTTAAAGATGTGAATTCAGATTTGGTTTTATTTGAGGGAATTCTATTTTCAGTGAATCATCACAAACTTCCTTTTATGTATTTTAATTATAAATAATCCGCAAGTGAATGCGTATGTATAAATATATTGTGAAACATATTATCATACTTTACAAGACAAGAAGAAAATTACGGTGTTAGACAGCAAATACCTACGAAAACCTTTGGTCCACAAAGAGATGAAGCTAATGGAGACTAGTGGAGGTTGCATAATGATGAGTTACATGTCCTGTACTCATTACTAGATATTGTTAAAGTTATCGAATATAGCAGGTAATGGTGGGTAGCAGCGCAAATGAGAAGAAAAACCCAAATATAAAGGGTTCAAGGTATTCACCAATACACCTATTGGGAAGAGACCATTGGTAAGAACTAGACATAAATGGGAGGATAACATTAGAATGGGCCTGAAAGAGATAGGGTGTAATGAGGTGGACTGGATAGCACTATCTCAATATAGAGATAGGGTGTTTTGAGTAGAACTGTAGAGAACTAGCTCACGATAGGGATATGGTGTAATGAGGGAGACTGGATAAAACTAGCTCAAGCTAAGTAATATAATATAATATTTAGCACCGCGTCTTACTACCCGTTCGGGTTATACGCCTAAGTACTAATTACGCTAATGGATTAGGAATGGGGAAGGTTGAATTTAGAGGAAGTGAACCCGCATTTGCGTGGAGGGAGAGTGGAAAACCATTTAGGAAAAACCACCCCCAGTTCACCCGACCGAGATTCGAACCTCGATCTCCCCGTCCTCGGCGGTAGAGCTCAACACGACTGGCGCGTTAGCAAACTAAGCCACCGAGGCGGCTCTCAAGTTAAGGATAAGGTGTAATGAGGTGGACTGGATGGAACTATCTCAATCTAAGGGTAGGTTGTAATGAAAGGGACTGGATAGAGTTAGCTCAAGGTAGGGATAGGGTGTAATGAGGTGGAGTGGTTAGATCTAGCTCAAGATAGGGATATAGTGTAATGAGGTGAATTAGATAGAACTAGCTCAATATAAGAATAGGGTGTTATGAGGTGGACTGGATAAATCTAGCTTAAGATAGGGATAGGGTGTAATGAGGTGTACTAGATAGAACTAGCTCAAAGTAAGGATGGGGTGTAATGAGGTTGACTGGATAGAATCAGCTCAATATAGGAATAGGGTGCAATGAGGTGGAGTGGATAAAACTATCTCAAGATAGGGATAGGGTGTGATGAGGTGGACTAGATAGAACTAGCTCAATATAGGGATCGGGTGTAATGAGGTGGAGTGGTTAGATCTAGCTCAAAATAGGGATAGGGTGTAATGAAGTGAAGTGAATAGATCTAACTCAAGATAGGGATAGGGTGTAATGAGGTGGACTGGCTAGAACCAGCTCAAAATAGGGATAGGGTGTAATGAAGTGAAGTGAATAGATCTAACTCAAGATAGGGATAGGGTGTAATGAGGTGGACTGGATTGAACCAGCTCAAGCTAGGGATATGGTGGCATTCTTTTTTAAGTGCGGCAACGAACTTTCGAGTTCCTAATGCCATAGATTAAGTAATAGTATTTAGTTTGATATCAAAAAGCATAAAGGTTGAATAATAATAGTAATAATAAGGATGTGTTACATATCTATTATTAGTTATCCCCGCAAGTACGTAAACTGAAATTATAAAACAAGGTTTTCAAACTATTCTCATTGCAGAAAGCCTTATTTGAACCCCAGCTTATATGGGGATTGTAAGTAAGGTTGACCTATTAAAAAACAAAAACCTTAAAAGATAGTGTCCCGATAGGTGTCTCCTTGTTTTAGAACTTAGTAGAATACACCAGGAATGTGTCTTGATGAGTGACTCCTTATTTTAGAGCTTAGTAGAATACACCAGGAATGTGTCTTGATTAGTGACTACTTGTTTTATAATTTAGTAGAATACACCAGGAATGTGTCTTGATTAGTGACTACTTGTTTTAGAACTTAGTAGAATACACTAGGAATGTGTCTTGATGAGTGACTACTTGTTTTAGAATTTAGTAGAATACAACAGAAAAGTGTCTTGATGAGTGACTACTTGTTTTAGAATTTAGTAGAATACACCAAGAATGTATCTTGATTAGTGACTACTTGTTTTAGAACTTAGTAGAATACACCAGGAATGTGTCTTGATTAGTGACTCCTTGTTTTAGAACTTAGTAGAAAACACCAGGAAAGTGTCTTGATGAGTGGCTCCTTGTTTTATATCCTAGTAGAATACACCAGGAATGTGTCTTGATAAGTGACTCCTTGTTTTAGAACTTAGTAAATACATCAGGAATGTGTCTTTATGAGTGACTCCTTGTTTTAGAACTTAGTAGAATACACCAGGAATGTGTCTTGATTAGTGACTACTTGTTTTAGAATTTAGTAGAATACACCAGGAATGTATCTTGATTAGTGACTACTTGTTTTAGAACTTAGTAGAATACACCAGGAATGTGTCTTGATGAGTAACTCCTTGTTTTAGAACTTAGTAAATACATCAGGAATGTGTCTTGATGAGTGACTCCTTGTTTTAGAACTTAGTAGAATACACCAGGAATGTGTCTTGATAAGTGACTCCTTATTTTAGAACTTAGTAGAATACACCAGGAATGTGTCTTGATGAGTGACTACTTGTTTTAGAATTTAGTAGAATACACCAGGAATGTATCTTGATGAGTGACTACTTGTTTTAGAATTTAGTAGAATACACCAGGAATGTATCTTGATTAGTGACTACTTGTTTTAGAACTTAGTAGAATACAACCAGGAATGTGTCTTGATGAGTGACTCCTTGTTTAAGAACTTAGTAGAAGACACCAGGAATGTGTCTTATGAGTGACTCCTTGTTTTAGAACTTAGTAGAAGACACACATATATACAAGGATATGTTTGAAACATTAGTATTATCTCCTATTATATTAAAAAGAAAGCACGTATATAGGATTACATTTTGAATAGGATTGGGTTATAAGAGAATATAGTGGCCACTCTATAGAGGGGGGGGGGAGGATGGAAGGGTAGACAAAACACTAGCTTACAACTTTAGTAATAATGGAGAAAAAACGTTGGTTGGCTTGTATATTTTATAATAACAAGTCCATAATACGTAGTTCTTGATGTTGCAGTCCAATAAAATGACTGTCTACGGCCAAATACACAATACTTCTAACGACTGTTTGACTCAGACGAACACTTATGTTGTCTTTAGCATAAATGTTAATATTTTATAGCTATTATGATAATTTATTAAATATGTATTTATGTTTAATTAATATAATTATCATAGAAAGTAAATTTAAATTATTTTTTTCTTAGTGCCGCGTCTTAATATCTTTTCAGGCTATACGCCTATGTACTAATTACACTAATGTGTTACGGATTAGGAAGGCTTAATTTAGAAGAAATGCACCCGCATTTGAGTGGAGGGAGAGTGGGAAACCATTTATGGAAAATCACCCACAGTATACCCGCCTGTGATTGAACCCCGATCTCTCCGTCTTCGGCAGTCAAGACCAACACGAGATTAGCGCTTTAGACCACGCGGCCATCGGAGAGGGTAATTTTAAAATTAATTTATTATATCGTTTGTTTATATTTTTGAGGGAAAATTGGGGGTATTGAGGGGTATAAACACACAAGGAGACCCCTTGCCTATGTGATTACAGTAAATTTATATATAATATTACGTGTATTATAATTTACAATTCATTAATAGTATATCTTTATGTTTAATTTAATGTATTGAAAAGTTCCATTTTAAAATTTGATCTGGTATAATTTGACATTGAATGTGTGTGTGTGTGTTTGCCATATTCAGGACTCCAACATTGCCTATGTTTCTTTTTTAAAAAAGAAAAATGAAATCACCCCACGTGTTTCAAACGGCGGAGAAGATATTGCTCAATGATCAATAAGCAAACTAGACAACTCTGAGTAACCTCTGGCCTTCTGCCTTTCATATAAAAGGTCTCTTAGTGCTAGGAAAAGTCACTCCATCACAAGTCAAGCTAAGATGTGGTCGTGGAAAGCTTTACTTTTGATCTTCTTTGGTAAGTAAATTAATTTACAGTTTACCTAGCGTTAATATCCTTGGGCTCATTAATAAAATTACTAATTTATTAATGTACTGTAAACCTGTTTCTGTCAATAAATAGTTGGAAATGTGTCAAATATGATATTTACATAAGACATTATATATTCAATTGATATAAAATATATGGTAATGTATTAAAATTAATATTATACGAAAATGTTATTAATCAAAAATCTAAAAATCTATATTAAAATGTCTCAAAATACATTTACGTCCGCAATTAATGAATTTGAATCGATTTGTAAGTGGTATTATTACCAGGAACTATGTCATTTGTAAAATAAAGTCTACGAATATATCTAAGTTTCAAAATCAAACAAGAAGAATTAGAAAATATCATTTATCCAGCACATAATTTAAATATATGTTTATTTTTCTATTCTATTTAGGTGTTTTAAAAGAGTTAGTGGATATTTGTATTAGTTTAAATGGTGAACAGTGTAATAAGTGGATATTTTATTGTCTAATAAATTACTCATAGTAAATTCTATGCTATTTTTAAGCATAGATTAATTTCAAGATTTGACCAAACAATAATTTAGATAGTCTAGTAATCAATTTCTGACAGAATAAAAATTTGATAAAATGACATTAACTGGTCACGTTAAATGTGTTAATGGGTGGTTACTAAACTTTTATAATTGTAATTATTTATACATATATGTATAAAAATTATAAATATATTATATACAATTATCAATCTATCTTTTACAGCCATGTGTAGGATATTTTTCCAAGGATAGAGGTAGAATGTCAAGACTTGACGAACATTTTATTGGTTGCTGTTTGGATGTGGGAATGAGGGAAATAACTAAAGCTCTATAAAAATACGAACCCATCCTAATGTTGGTATTAATATAATCTGATTTCTTGAAATCTAGAGAATCATAATAAAATGAGAAAGTTTCAATTTTGTTAAAAAAACGTATTTAATAAAAACATTTCCTTTGAGAATCATTGTTGCCAGCTTTCCTTCACTAACAATACCACTATACTATAATAAGTGGATTTTAATTTTATTTAATTACTTAATATATTATTAATAAATAATTTCATTGGGTCATTTAAGCTTGAGTCGAATCATTATGATTATGAAACAATTCGATGTAGATATTTTATTGATGGAGTAAATTTTATGTAGCTTTAGATATTTAAAAATGTTTACGTTTCGACTACCATTTGTTCTTCAGTGAAGATTTTTCTTAATACTTACCATACGTAATTATCTATATCTTCAACAGGTTCCCTAACCACATTAACAAAATTTGAAAATCAAGGGAGTTAACATAAATGTTGAAACTTAAAAAGTAATTCACTTTAAATTTGTTTTAAAAGTTTAAATGCAATTTGATCCATTAATAAATATTAGAGTACTTCGGAATATTTTTATAATTTTATTGACACTTGAAAATATACAGAGCTCATAAAATAAATAGGGTTAATTTATTATTATTATTATTATTATTACTATTATTACATGTACATAGCGTATGATCGTTGAATCCTTAATTCTTAAGGTAAACGCATTATCATTCGACTGGAGAAAGTGTGAAAAAACAATCATGAATGAAACAGTCACAATTTCATTCTCTCCTGTTTTCTGATTAAAAATTAAATAGTGAAAAACACAAAAACAACGCAGTTATTGAAAATACATATGGTGATCCATTAATTTACAAACGTATATATGGTAAATAAAACGTTCATTGAAGGTAGATATTATTGCATCCATATTACTCGCATTTCAAATTATTTATTTGTTTAAAATATTGATGCAATGTCATTAAATCAAATATTTGTATAATCTTGAAAAACCTCTGTTTGTGTTTTAAAATAAACAGAAAACACTTATTGTGAAACTTGATTTGTTGTCTAACTAATATATTCTGATTGCTCTTTTCAGTTGGAGTCACTGCGTCGGACAATCGTTAGTATTATTGTAATTTATTAAACAACTACCTAATCAAATTTAGTAGTTAGTAGTTAAAGAAAACTTAACATGGTTGTAAGTTCAAAGCATGCTTTAAGGGATTTACAAATGGGGATGCATTTAAATCATTATGTTGTCCCTTGGACAACTGTGAGGATTTTAGCTGGTATAAAACTATTATAAAATTACAATATATATTTTATTTCTGAGAAACATGAAGAAATATATTTAATTTTAAAAGTGGTGAGCATGTTGCAGATAGTTAAAATATTGGGGGTCTTAGATTTATACCCTGTTTTGTTTACAGCGGCGTGGAAGATCAACAAAGAGTACAAATACAGTGTGACCGGTCGAACTTTGACCGCCCTCCACCAGGTGTCGAACCAGTACGCGGGAATTTTGATCAGGGCCTCTCTTAGCCTTAGATTGAAATCTCCAAACTCACTTATCGCCAAGGTAATTCGTTTATTTTCATACAAATGTGCTCTATTAAATAATTATTTTTTAGGGTTGAACAAAGCGTATTACCATCATTTAAAAATAATGTAATAGAATTTAATTCTCATAGCCTGAGCTCGAGACAAACTACTAGAGCCTGGTACTATATTTGGAGTCAACTAAGAATAACTCGTGCCTCATTATCTTTAGAGACTCTTAATAATAAATCTAGGAAGTTATTGAGGTTCGACATGGTGTTTCTTAAGCAGTAGAATATTACTGGAAGCATAGTATTAATGTATACGGCTGAGACTTAATAGAACGAGTTAAATGTATTTGTTGTTTAGTTGATATAACATTTAATTTAAAATGTTACATCTTTAAAACGTATTATCACTAAAAAAACAACTTAACATATACATCAAATGTTTAAAATCAGTATGATAAACTTCAAATTATAAATGTTGTGACCTACAAACGTAAATAATGTGACAAATATAACTGTTTGACTCCAGATATCCAAACCTCAGTATGCTTCAATCCACACGAAACTGCCGGGATGGAGTGCCCCAATTCCAGACAGGGAAACTCACTGGAACCAGCTTCCACTCTCAGAGAAACCTTGGGAGATAAAGCTTAAGGATGGCCTGGTAAGTTGAAGTTGGGAGAGCTAGCAATCATACCAAACAAAGGATGGGCTGGTAAGTTGAGGTTGGGAGATCTAGCAATCATACTAAACAAAGGATGGGCTGGTAAGTTGAGGTTGGGAGATCTAGCAATCATACCAAACAAAGGATGGGCTGGTAAGTTGAGGTTGGGAGATCTAGCAATCACGACAAACAAAGGATGGGCAGGTAAGTTGAGGTTGGGAGATCTATAAATCACGTCAAACAAGGGATGGGTTGGTGTATTAAGATTAGAAGCCATTATATTTGGGCAAAACAAAGCATGTTTGGGAAGTTTGAATACGGAATATCTAACTTTCGTTCCCAATAATGGTTGACACTATAATTTGAGTTTATAAAAGCTATGATTCACGCAAAGAAAATGTATAAAATCACGTGAGTTTGGAATATGTAGCAATCGTGCCAAACAAAACACCAAGAATATTTTCGATATTTGAGTCTTAATGATCTTGCATTTGCCTAAAAGAAAAGTGATTTTAAGTTGACGGGGAAAGGCCAAGGATGTTACTGTAAATTGAGGTTAGCATTCCAGCCAAACAAATTGTAAAGATCAATTTAACAAATAGATTGATCATATTAAAATAAAATTTATATTTAACTAGTTAACATTTCAAACCCAATTTGTTTTACAAATATTACTGTGAAAGATTGAAGTGTTATGTTTTATAAACCTCTTAAAACCCCCAAGAAAAGTTTTTTTATATATTATTACTGGCTGATTTTTAATAAATTAAAATTTCTTAATCTGTGGTTCACAAACAAGTTTGGATTGAGGATCACTCTAGATATTTCGTTAATTATCTTAGCCACAGAAGTTTATTCATCCTCCACGTGTCTCATTATAATATGTTTATTTTCATTACAATTTTCTATTATCACAGTCGAACATATAAAAATTAATACCCAATTAAAAAAAATCTGTTCATGTGGGTCACAAAATATTTTTCAATCATAGTTAAATCCTTCTATTAGCGCATTAAAAGCTATTTTTAATTTTGTAATAAAATATATATTTTCCATGTAGGAAATTTGATATTATAATTTTTTCACTCAAATTTCTATTCAAATTGTCGGAAGGCACACTGTTAATCAAAAAACATAAGTAACTTATTTTTGGTTATTTTTAGTTTATCAAAAAAATAAGCACAAATAGGAAATAAATGTAATGTCTAAATTGGTACTAAGCTGGTCATAACTTATTTGATAATATTGAGCTATTTACTTTCAAAAATCGTCTAAAATGAGTCCAGAGCTTGTTCTCCATGTTTCAAATTCAATATTCATCAATGACCCCTCATATGTCAACTTGCATTACATATGTATGTATATAAAATGAGATCCTCCACAGTTTAACTTTAAGAATCATATTAGGAACACTTGAGCTGACATATTGTAAGAGAAGTGTCTATTATGGAAGTATTTTCTATTTGTATAGCCATGCTATATGTATAATTTAGTGTTAACATTGTATATAAATGAATATCTAGATCTATTAGAAATAATTTATATATAGTAATCGATATTATATGTTATAAGTATCCTCAACTCAACTCAACTCAACTCAATTTTCTGACGTTCTTTGTGCTTTTTATTTTAAATAATATCAAAGGGAAGAATTGGTTAATTCTCAAAATGAATTCAAACAGAAATAAAAAAATCAGAGTTCACGAACAAACAATATAAAGTAGTATGTTAATCAATTTTAGTATAAGTTCCTATAAATTATTAATAATATTTATTATTTTTCATGATTTAATTAAACTATCTTTTATTCTATATATTTTTAAAATTAAAAATCTACATTTCTAAAGATACTATACATTAGAGGTCTTATTAAATTATTATGTTAAATACTATTTTTTATTTTTTCAGATTGATGGTCTGACGGTGAGCAAGACTGTTCCAAATTGGGAAGTGAATATCCTGAAAGGTATTGCCAGTCAACTTCAGGTTAACACTAAAGGAAAACATCTCACGAAAAGAACATGGAACGAGAAGCCCAGTCAGTCATCTAGTTCTCCCAACGAAGTCTACAGAGTTATGGAGGTAATATGATGATATTAATAATAAATGTGATTGAACATTAACGTATACTCGTTTAACCCCTTAGTAAATACATGTTAAAACATATACATCAAATGTTTAAAATCAGTATGATAAACTTCAAATTATAAATGTTGTGACCTACAAACGTAAATAATGTGACAAATATAACTGTTTGACTCCAGATATCCAAACCTCAGTATGCTTCAATCCACACGAAACTGCCGGGATGGAGTGCCCCGATCCCAGACAGGGAAACTCACTGGAACCAGCTTCCACTCTCAGAGAAACCTTGGGAGATAAAGCTTAAGGATGGCCTGGTAAGTTGAAGTTGGGAGAGCTAGCAATCATACCAAACAAAGGATGGGCTGGTAAGTTGAAGTTGGGAGCTCTATAAATCACGACAAACAAAGGATGGGCTGGTAAGATGAGGTTGGGAGATCTATAAATCACGACAAACAAAGGATGGGCTGGTAAGATGAGGTTGGGAGACCTTGTGTTCGTGAAAATTAAATTTAAGACTCTGTTTTTATGAACATTTCCATTAAACCTAATTTTAATGTAAATCTTAATATTTTTTGCATTAGTTGTTAAATTATTACATTCAATCGAAATTTAGATTATTTTTTTATTTATTTATACTTACTATCGGTATTTTAATGGCTATCATGCGAATACCTAAGGCTCCACACCAGTCCTTTTGTCTGCTGCTATTAATGTTAGTAAATTAAATTAACGCTCAATCTACATAGCATTATACATACAAGTTTGGATTTATTTTTATGTATTTTAGTATAAAAAATTCAGTCGTTGATTTTTTATTAGTTTTATCAACTTAGGTTTATTATTATTATTTTTTATATTTCATGTAATATTTGGTAGCTACACTCCTAATACTGTCCAGATAATTTCATCAACTAATTGTATATTTCCTAACAATTAAATACATTACTAATTTTTATATTTGTCTGTATCTGCGGTTCTTTGGTGATTTTAGAAACTTTAATATAGAGGCTGTTAATAATTTATGGAAATGCTAAATATTTTGCGTTGTAAATGTTATTTGATTCCAACATATTCCTTCAAAAGAACAACCAAAATAATTGCTTTAAAAAATATTTATCGGATACATTATTTCAGATTGATGGTCTGGCGGTGAGCAAGACTGTTCCAAATTGGGAAGTGAATATCCTGAAAGGTATTGCCAGTCAACTTCAGGTTAACACTCAGGGAAAACATCTCACGAGTAGAACATGGAACCAGAAGCCCAGTCAGTCATCTGGTGCTCCAAACGAAGTCTACAGTGTTATGGAGGTAATATGATGATATTAATAATAAATGTGATTGAACATTAACGTATACTCGTTTAACCCCTTAGTAAATACATGTTAACTTTATTATTGTAAATATAAATAATGTTATTTCCAGGATACCGTGACAGGAGAATGTGAGGTCCTGTATGATGTGTCTCCCCTCCCAGCTTACATACTCCAGTCACAACCCGAGTTGGCTCCACTCTGGCACTTGGGAGATAAAGAACAGGTCATTGATGTGGTAAAATCACAGAACTTCAGCAAATGTGACCAACGCCTTGACTTCCAATTTGGAATTGATGGTATTAGCGATTTTAACACATATTGGAGAAAACAAAGCTGGAAACTTCCTTTCAGTAAGTTTACAATTCGTCATGTAGATATAATTTTATAAATATTGAATTACCAGACACATTTCATAAATATAAATTATTTCACACACATATTTGACTAAGAACATATGTTTACTGGGCCCTTGTTTAAAAGGCTGCTAAAATACTGTAATCTCTCAAAGCAATATTATAGTTGTTCACTTAAATTTTAAAGTTAATGTAAGTATTAGTTTACAGTCAATTCATTATAATACAAATATTAAACTATAGACATAAGGCAACTTCTTTATATATGAAAGTTATTGATACTTTTTATATATAATTTTGAGTAACGTTAATATTAAAGCAAGTATTGAAAATATATATTTTATGGGTATAATAAAATTGTTTGGACTCTAATCAAAACACATTTAGTTATATTATTTATTACTATTTTCAGCGCACAGCAGTAACTCGTAGTATACTGACGGGAAGCCTAAACGAATATGTTATCCAGTCTTCAGTGACAACCAACAAGGTTATTCTGAGCCCAATGTTTTACAACGAACAAAAGGGTATGATTTTCAGCCGTTTGAACTTGACTCTTGTATCATGGAGACTCGGCCTCTGGATCACCACCTTCGGTTTCAGATCCACGAAAGGAAGATGATCTGACCTACAGTTACGAATCAAGCGAAAACAACGTTTATCCAAAAGAATTGATAGAAGGCAGTTTGTTGGATATGTCATTAGAAAGTGGACGTAGTGCTAGCAAAGAATCCTGGGAAAGCTTAAGGTTAAAACGTTCAATTAGATCTGTAGATTCTTCGGAATCAAAAAAGAGTAGCCAAGAAAGTAGTGAGTCAGAAAATGCTAGCAGTGGTGTAAGTGGAAGCAGCAGTGACGAGAATGTTAGAAAGCCCCAAGGTGGTTTAAGTAGTACTGAGAGTAGTGAAAGTAGTGAGTCTAGTAATGAGAGTGGAAGAGATGCCAATAGTGGCACTACGGGTGGTGCTAGCACTAGCAGTAGTAGCATCAGAAGCAGCGGTAGTAGCAGCAGTGGTAGTAGCAGTGAAGAGAAGGACTATCTGCCTGTACCAGGTCTTAACGACCCTCCACACTTTCCAATGCTACCTTTGTTCTTTGGGTTTGAGGGAAGGCCTATTTCTTCCAAGATCAACCCTGTTGAAGCAGTTCGAAAGATTGCAAGTGAAATCGGGAGTGAACTTCAGTATCCTGATGGTATTCCAAAAGAAAATACCTTGGCTAAATTTACCATATTGACACGGCTAGTGCAAGTCATGAGTGCCAAACAATTGAAGGAGGCGGGCCGTAGTTTGTATACACCATCAAGTAAGCCTTCGAGTTCACGAGCCTCCAACACATGGTTAGTATTTATAGTAAAATGATTTAATTGATATCTAAATAAATATATGTTGGTGCTATCATAAATATGTTAAATACGGTAACTAGGATTAAATTTTTTTTAAATAAATTAGAGTAACGGAAAGAATAAGGGAATCCCGTTGAAAGTTAATGTTAGCTTCTGAGTAGTTCAAAATTTATCCATGGTCATGACTGGAGTCAGAATAAGCTTTCAGGTAATGATACTAAAACACATTTTCACAGGAAAGCATTCCGTGACGCAGTTGGTGAAGCTGGTACAGGACCTGCTCTAGTTACTTTGAAAGAATGGATTATGAGTAAAAAGGTTCGTGGCGAAGATGCCGCTGAGCTAGTTTCTTCCCTGCCAAGGGCTGCACTAACACCAACACCTGAGTATTTGAACGAGTTCTTTGTAAGTATATAAAACGTTTACTAAATTATTTTCAACAAAAACTATTTAAACTTCACATTTAAAAATACTATATTTAAATGCCTATTGTTGAGATTTATTATGGGAAAAATCTCGCATAAATCTTAATTGAATCCTAACTTGATCAAAATTATTATTTTCAGAAACTTGCCACATCACCGGAAGTCACAAAACAATCGATCTTGAATACCAGCGCAATATTGTCTTTTACTAACTTAGTTCGTATGTCCCAAGTGGATAATTCTACTTCTCATAAATATTACCCAACACACTTGTTTGGTCGTTTTTCATTGAAAAATAATAGTGCTGTACAACAAGAATACATTCCATGGCTTGAACGTGCTTTGGAAAGCGCTGTTTCTCAAGCAGACAGTCCGAAGATTCAATTGTACATTCGTGCTCTTGGAAACATTGCTCATCCAAGAATTTGGGATATTTTCGAACCTTATTTGGAAGGGGAAAAGAATATATCTACTCTACAAAAGGTATTGATGGTTGTATCCATGGATAAATTGTCAGCACTATATCCTAAAATTGGAAGACAAGTTCTGTATACATTATATCAAAATATGGCACAACCTCATGAAGTGCGATGTGCTGCTGTTTTCCAAATAATGAAAGCTCAACCACCAGCAAATATGCTCCAGAGAATGGCTGAACTCACAAATGAAGATCCTCACAAGCAAGTGAATGCCGCTGTCAAATCAGCCATCGAGTCTGCTGCTAATCTTCAAGGTCCATGGACTTTACCACTGTGAGTGTTAATTTAAATACTAATTTTACTTTTAAAAATTATTATAAATTATAGTACCAAAGTATATATTATATTATATTATGCTTAGCGAAACATAAGGTTTCATGTAAAACTATTAATATTAAATATAAAAATTTTACTTTCAATATCAATACCTAAATAGTTAAAACTGCTAATTTTCAAATTACAATTAACTTTTTATTGCTATATTGTTGACTATTGTTTGTTTTACAGTGCACTCAATGCTAAATCAGCAGTACATTTGTTGAATCCAGAAAAATATGGTAGTCAATACACTCGTAGCAGTTTAAGAAGTTATGCATCTGACAAACTGAACCTTGGTTTTGAACAACAAGTAGACCATATTGGGAGTGATGATCACATTTTTCCAAAAGCATGGTTCTTTAATGTGCGCCGTAATCTAGGAGGAGTTAATAATCGTTATTTGAGCGTAAGTTTGAATAACTATCTAATTACATGAAAATATAAATTTTTGATATGATGTGCTTTGTCTGCTCCATACTTAGACAGATTTTAAATACATCTAAATGTTGACTGAGCTTTTAGTCCCACTATAAACATTTAACGCATTATATTTGAAAGATGATGCAATATATATAATTTAGGTGAACCTTGGACACATATTTTATATCATCTAAGAATGAATAAGGAAATTGATTTTCGTTCCTAAGGGCGTACTATCTTATTAATTGATTAATGATAGCAATAACTCAAAGTTCACGAGGTATTTAAATATAGACGAATTGACATTGTGAATAATGTGAAGACTAATACTTAAATTGACCTTCAAATATAAATTTATATTGATGCGGTAGTTTTATATAGCATTAAAGATCATTTCAATTTATTAACAAAAAAATTTATTAAATAATTGTGTTCGTTCATTAAAGGAATTGGGAATCGTAAAATATTATTATACTTTAAAACACAAATACATATAGGGTCTTTAGTTGCATGATCGCTAACGCTTTGTTTGAATTCCTGCTGGATAAAGTTTACACTATATGGTAAATTATGTGATTTTAGGTGAGATGTTGTAGATTCGAAGTAAGATATGAGTTTAAAAATGCTAATCGCAATATATTTGTGTTGAACACTTAAAAACAACACTTTATTAATGGGGTATTTTACTCGTAATAAATACTTGTGCTAGTCTTACTTTTATGATTACATATAATATATGCTTATTTTACATACTTCTAACTCAACATCTACCACTATTTTTACCAAATTTGAAGTGTTATATTCCTTAATCCTCGATTGATAAAATTACTACCCGCCTTGGTAGCGTAGTTGGCTAACGCGCTGGTTTCCTATTAAGCTAGACTGCCGAGGACGGGAAGACCAAGGTTCAAATCTCGCTCGGGTGAACTGGAGGTGGTTTTCCAAAATGGTTTTCCTCTCTCCCTCCACGCAAATGAGGGTTCACTTCCTATATATTCACCCCTCCCAATTCCTAGCCCATTAGTGTAGTTAGTACTCAAGCTTGTAGACCAAAAGGGTAGTAAGATGTGGTGCTAAATAATAATAGTAAAAAAATTAAAATTACTCAATATAGAAGTAAATATATAAAATGGTTAAATTATAATCCCACGACAAATTGAATATTTAGAAAAAATATATTGACTTA
Organism: Timema genevievae; assembly: GCA_902155825.1. Lineage (NCBI taxonomy): Eukaryota > Metazoa > Arthropoda > Insecta > Phasmatodea > Timematidae > Timema > Timema genevievae. The sequence goes on from CABFWO010001782.1 coordinate 143,479, forward strand.
AACTAAACATTTAAAGCATATATTTCAAATGTGGATCACTTAAAAAAAAGTTTATCAATATTACAACCTTTTCTAGGATATGATTAAAATATCTAAATAAACCAATTATAACAACAATAGTAAATAATTAAGTTATTTTTTACTATATGTCTGTCTTAATTCACTTTCTTTATACTTAGTTTGATGCCATGACATCAAGTGTGGATGCTCTTCTGGACGCTCTACTTGATCAAATAGGAGATCAACGAAGACATCAATCTAAAGAAGAATATCAAGATTCAGAGAATCCAGACTCAAGTTGGAACCTAAATAAAATCGGCTCCGAGCTCAATATTAAAACCATCATGGCGGAGCAACTGGAAGGAAATATGTTGTTCCAACTAGCTGCATCAGAGAGATTCTTTGCATTTGACAATCACACAATCGATGTACTTCCCTCAAGTAAGTACGAATTTAAATGGCCTGTATAATTTTGTTGTGTATCAGCGTATCGTGTCACCGTTGCGTATCAATGGAGACTGGAAATCGTTGCAAAGTAGCTTGCCAAATGTGATACAAAGATAGGCAAAGGGCCCGATCGGTCATTTGTCGGTTTTTCACCGTCACATCAAAGGAATGATACGGCACTAGGTTGCAACATATGGGGATGGGCTACCATTTTACCGCTTTGCACGCTCATTCCTGTCGAAGACTACCAGCGGAAACCTTGTGTATGTATATGGTTTTTGTAACTACGGGTTTTTTTTTCGTTTATTGTTGTTATTACTATATTTTTGGCCCAGTGTAGTATAGAAAGGAGGGGATCATAAGGTTTACGGAAATATAAATGTAGTAACTTGTTTAGAAAATTTGGAATCAATAATTGATGATAACAAAAACTCAAAATCATTTGGATGCATCCTAGTGAAAATTTTGTACAATCCTCTAATAGAGTGGAAATTTAAGTCAGCCAATAAACTCGTTCCACTGTATACCTCCCTGCTTGCATGCAACTTTGACACCCACCAACACGGTAATTTTCCTTTCTTTTTCTCAAAATTTAATAATGAATAAAAATGTAAGAGGCTGCTACTATTTGCAAATATGTACTCATTGCTGCAGAATAACTAGAACTGAACAGTCAAGTTCAATACATATCCTACTCCCTTGTGGTCCATTTTAATATGGTTACGCATTACATACACATTACGTGGATACGCATTAGTGGATAACCGCCTTAAGAGTCAGGATAGTTTTGATGTTGTCTTATTATTGTTAAGTAACAGTGGCACAAAGTGGTATTTTCAAAATAATAGGCTCTCGAAATAAATGAGTACAGTAATAGTAATAAATATAATTGTATTATAAACACTTTGTTATATACATAAAGTATATAAATATATTTTATGTAAAATAAATAAAATATTAATGCAATCTTGATCTTGCTTTCGGTCAATTACAATTAGGATGATTTTTTAGTGTTTTAGGATTATGTTTTTGCTAAGATTTTTGTATTTATAATGATTACTTTGAGGAAAATTCATGCCTTTAAGCAAACAATATATATTTATAATTAATACATTATGTCTTCAGATTCTTTAGTTACGTGCATGCATAGGCCAATATAGATTTATTCATGATATGATTGTGATCCCTCGTTCTAAAAGTGTAAACAAGAACTTTCTTGGATCATGCTTAGTGAATGAATATGGTATGAATATATATTGAAAGCAATACATTAAGTAACGATAAGATTTAATAACTAATATGTGATTTATCAACAATCATTTTCAGTTGTTAAAGCTGCTGCCAGTGCCTTTCAATCAGGAAATACTTTCAACTTCACCAAGTTTTATAACCAGGAAGCAGTGACTGTTGGTTTCCCCACTGCCATGGGACTTCCATTTTTATTCACTTTCAACACGCCCACCCTCCTCCAAATTGGTGGGGAAGCCCGTATTCGTACCCACCCAGATCTTGCCCAGGGCTCCGGTAATTCCATCCCTGTCCCTAGTGTTGTGAACGCTAGTGNGGGCTCCGGTAATTCCATCCCTGTCCCTAGTGTTGTGAACGCTAGTGCTGACGTGCATTTCGTGTGAGTAGCTTTGTTGGTCATTATTCAAGGGAACTAAACCTACATAAATAACGCATCATTAATATAAAATTTAACTAATTACAAGGAAACATTTAGAATTATTTTAAAATATATTACGTCTGTTTTGATGAGTAACTTTTAAAAACTAAATGTTTGTAAATATCATTATTTTTTGCTTTAAAGAATATAAATAAGTTTTATATTATTTAAATGAATATGAAATAATTTAAATTTAAAAATTCACAAATCTTTATATTGAATTTTATTTTGGATTATAAGATTGCATAGAAATTATTCAATTCTATTAAGATCAAGGCCGTAGTCAAGGGGGGGTTCTGGGGGTTCAAACCCCCCCTGAAATTTCATGAACAAAATATATATGGCTTTATTTATGGTTCAAAAAATATCAAAATTAAGGTAAAACTACAAATTAGGGGGCTGTGTTACCATAAAACGCACTTGAGAGAGCTTTTAGAGGTGTTTAATATTTATAATTTTTTCTAGCCTTCGGCAGTTAGTGGGCTATGTTGCCATAAAAAACACTTCAGATAACTTCTAGAACTGTTTATCATTTAGAAATTTTTCCAGCCTCCGGCAATTGGGGGATGTGCCCACCTGACCCCCCCTTAAATTATTGGCTGGCTACGGCCTTAATTAAGATGTATAGGAATAATAATTTTATTTTAAATGGGCTCGTCTAGTGTATTATAGCCACTTATAGATGATGATATTTAAAAAATCATAGTAGTATGTGTTAATATCGATAGTGTATCCAATTGTTTGGCCAGAATGGCAGTATTGTGAAATATATTACCAATAATCAATATATCATCGACTATGATACAAATTAAATCTTCTGTAAGTTTTGTCACAAACTTAGCTAAAGTAAATATAATATTGGCATTGGTGAGATTTTCAGTCGTAGCATTGAATTATATGTCAATATAACAAATTAATAAACCAATACAATGAGTTTAAATTACTTTAAGGAAACGTCTTGGATTTTTATTCAAGTATCAGGTTTTCTCTTTAATAAGTAATAATTTATAAATAGAACATAAATTACTTGTAAGTTTAATCCAACTTCATTATACCATACTTTGTAGATATTCAACAAAGATTGAAGGCCAAATTGGATTCGTCACGCCTTTTGACCACCGTCAATATGTTGCTGCTGTGGATAAGAATACTCAACTCAACCTCCCCATCAGTGCCAGTGTTGATGTTGATATGGAAAATGCCAAGATCCAAGCAACACTCTCCCCCATCAACAGTGACAGAGATTATCAAATCTTTCACTGCAGTTCCAAGCCCTACACAACAAAGCATGAAATTATAAATTTGAAGCCTCATAACCAAGATGGTGACTACCATAAGCTTCACGTCCTTAAGGAACCTCGCCAGGTGAATTCATAATATCAGTGAAAAGTACTACATACTAATTTAAAAAGCAGGTCACTTACCATTGCATTATGTTCTATAAATACGGATTCATATTATTTTGTTATTTTATAGCAACAAGCCATCTACGGAGAAAACAGTACTGGTATGGCATTCCGTCTAAATTACAAGAATGAAAAGGAATTCAACAGCACCAGTTGGATTGTTGAGGAAGCGAAGAAAAAGGATCCATTGGTGGTGCTGTACTTCCCATGGGCCGACGATACCATCCAATATTCGAATGTCTCTCTTACTTACGATGCACGTCGCTCGAGTACCAAAGCTGTCAAATTTACTGTTGCTTTAGGTAATGTATTACTTCATTTTTGTACAAGACGCTGCATATCTCTGCACTTACCGAATTATATAATTAATTTACCTTCAAACATTATGTAACTCTAGTCTTATCAGTAATATAAATATCTGTATGCTTATAGTAATTTAATTCAAAGCATTTTGTTTATTTCTATTGTTTGTGTAATTCCAGCTAATGAAACTAGCAGCACTAGACACTCAGAAGAAAGTGAAGGAGATAAAATCAATCCTGCTGAGCCATCGTCCCACTCTCCTGATAGTGAAATTCGTCGCCAAGAGTTCCTTGATAGGGTTGCAGAAGACATCAAGAGTAAGAAATTAATATTTACCTCATTTGGATCATTATCGACGCCATTAAATGATACATACACAGAGGAACTAAATGTGGCATTTGTTCGTGTTTCAGGCAGCTCTGCTATGGTGGTAGATGTATCGGCTGAATTCGAAGGGCACAACAAGGCCTATTTCATTGCTACAGCCGCCGTTGCAAGTAGCCCTGTAGACGAGAAATCTCGTGCACTCTTTTTCTTTTCACACCAACCAGCATCCTCTAGCGAGAAACCTGTTCAGGTATATTTGAAATAGTTGTTTCCTTTTATTAAAATAAGGTGGGGAGATATTAGTTATGGATATCCTGTATAATATATTATTATGTTTAGCTAAGAAATATGTGACTGATCACCAAAAATATTGCTCCAGCCAATACTGCAAGCTCCCAATTGTAATTCTCTTCAGCCAAATATAATTGGAGTTGATAGAAACATACAAAAATAGGCTTTATCGTCAACACGCAATATCTAGTTGTAATATTCTGAGCAATAGAATTGCAACTTAATTTTATATTTTTGGTTCATTTTTTATTAATGTTTCAGGCATATTTAGTCGCTGAGAGTAAGAACCCTCAGGTTTCTTGGATGGATTTCAACAAGGCGATAAGGGAAGATCCTAAATCATATTTCAATGCTCAGCTTAACTTGAAAGAATGGAATGAAACTGATAGCCAAATCGTTGTAAACGTAAGGAATATTTATTTTAAGTAATCAGTTTGTAAACACTCGATAATTTATAGACATAAGATAGTGTTCCTATATAACTGAATATATATGATACCCTGGTTCTTGCTAAAAGCTGATTCTTACCACTTAAATAAATCTCGAGAGAAAGGTGTTTTGAATCCAAATTTGAGACACTAAACTTATGTTTAACTATCAGCATATAGCTCATAAGGTTTCCATCACAAAGAAAAGATATCAAGGCGAATTGTCTTAGTTAATTTTTAAAACATCTTAAACTAAACATACATGTATAAATATGTTTTCCTACTGAAAGGATATTTTTAAGTAGCCAAATGTTATATAAACACATAAACAAAAACATATAAACAGGTTATATACTTACTGCATAATTTCACTCCATATTTTAAGAATAGGTACGTTTTTGTTTTATATATAATATAGCCATATTTCACATGAATAATACTAATTTCAGGGAACAGTGGAACAGAGCTCCCAACGTCGCAGGTTCGTGAAGCACTCCCCAATGGCTAAGCTTTGTGAAAGTCAAATGAACGAAGGAAACTATGGACTTCCTGCTTGCCGCAACGTTTCAATTGAAGCCAACTACAGAGATAGACTTGAGTTTACTGTGCATTACGAAAACTTGACTAGCGATTTAAAGAACTGGACCTACAAAGCATATCAAATCGCACGATACATGGGGTACAACTATATGGGCGAAAATATTTTCGTCTCCCATAATCTAAGTGATAAAGTTGCTTTTGAAGGAAACCTGAATCCGAGTCTGCGGGCAATCAACGTAACAATCAAATCTCCCATTGGTGATGCTGAATTTATTGATGTTCCTCTGAATCCCTACGTTGTTCCACTACTGCCAGTTCATCCGACAATGAACTCTCTTGAGAGATTAAGCCCTGTGTTGTTTAGCGATCAACTATATCGTAAGTAGTTTTTTATTTGCATTGATAAATTTTAACTACGATTACCTAAAACTAGCCTTTCACTCAAATATATAAACACCCTATTATTGAAATTAGGTAATTAAGGGCTCAAATAAATCTACAATTATCAAAATATATCGGTTTTAGTGATACGAAGTAATTTATTGAGGTTTTATATATACCAAATCGATGAAAATTTTTAATATTATTAGTGATTTATAATCATATTTGTGATATGTGTTTATTTATTGTCACCATGTTTATGTTAAAGCTAAAATGTTCACAAACTCTGTTGGTAAATTCAAAATATATCATAATGTAGGTATCACAACTATTAAAAAAATAGTTTATTAATTTTTCCAAATATATATAAAGTCTTTATACGATCATTTCAAACTAAATCTATCATAGCTTAAAGTTTAAAAAAGAATCTAGCTAATATTACACAATGAAATAATTATTTTATTTTGATTTATTGTAGACTATTATAATAGAGTAACTTAGTATACACTTCATTTTATTGGCCATCCAAGCCTTGGTTTGCTATTTATTTTAGTAAAACCATAATAAATATTTGTATTTAATATACATTAATGTATTTATTTTTAACTTAACCTTTCTATTTACTTAGTCAATAAATTATTTTGTATCTATTTATTATTATATAGCTATACAAAATAATTAATATGATTTACTCATTTACGCTGACATTGTTATTTTATTCATTACTTATAATAATATATTTATTTAATCTAACAAAATAATACAATCATTAAATAAATTTAATTACTTCATTATTAATATTAATGTTTTAATTTTTATTATTATAGTGCTCATTGTTCTATTTCAGCTTACTGTGTGGTTGGTAAGAGTGCCGCCAACACGTTCGACAACAAGACTTACCCGATCCAACTGGGAAAGTGTTGGCATGTAATGATGAAGTACGCGCCTAAGTATATGCCTTGGGAAAGTTCGGTGAACATTGATCCCAGTGTTGACGTGGTCGTGATGACAAGGGATAATTCGTCTTCTTCACAAAAGGTTAATACCTTCACCTCATATATTTCAAATATTTATTTGCTTATTATAAACAAATCAACATTTTATTATTAGATGACTCGTAGAAAGATAGAATTAACTAGTAACAGGAGTATGTAATATAATTCACACTTGATGATGACTTGGGCTCCAATCACGTTCCTTGAAAAATATAAAAGAAACAAAGTTAACACTAATACAATGTATTATTTTAGGGATCTAATTAAATCTTTAAAAAATGATATTATCTCCATTGGCTTTAGAAAATGTTCATTTTTTAGCCTAATATATGCTTGAATTGAGGATGCTGTCAAACTATACTATTTAAAGAATTTAAGGTTTCAATTTCTTAAAGAAAATATTTTAAATTAATATGCTTTTGTATAAAAAAAATTATAATACTAATCTTCTTTTAAAATGGCTGCCAATCTATTAAAATCCTTGTAAGATAAATAACATCAGAATTTTATAAATAACATCTTAAGTCCACAAAATTCCTATTGAACCTTTTCCAGGTCATATCTTTGATTCAGTAATAACATTATAATTTATCGTATTCTTCTTTTGTTTTACGTTAACTACACTGGTGTATATTGTCTAATATAAATTCAAAAGAGTAGGTTAGCTTATAATAACAACATCCACATTAGCTCTAAGAGATTATGTCTAATCCAAAGGGAAAGTCCTAAATGGAAATACACATTTTCGGATATTTTTACTAAGGTCATTGTTATAGTTTATATCCCTTAAAAATATATCTTTCAAGGATACATTTCATATGTGGGTTAGCATACAAATAAACTTGTTTTTTAACCCACAATTTTTTCTTCTACAACTGTATTCCAGTGTTCTTAAATTCATAACTATTTAAAGAAAGAGCTCCTTCAAATTTTTTCATAATTACAAAAAATAGACCATCGAAATGTTGATGCCTATAAAAATTAAATGATTAAATAATTGTTTTCTAGATTAAGACATGAAATGTGTCTGTGTATATCTCAATACAATAAATATAATCTAAATGTTTACCAAAAATGATTTTATCTGTTTAGGATATATTTTTATTTCAAGCGATTTGGTCCTAAACGCTCCTAATCAAATAGCTTGGTTTATACAATCTTCCCGAAATTGGTATCTAAAGGTTATAGGTAGTTTAGTAAGTATTTTATTAATGTGCAACCTATACTTATTCTATCAATTCTATTCAATTGTTTTTAAATATTGTCTTGTTTTACTAGGACTTGAAGATAGTCACAGGCGATGATGTTGTTGACCTCACACCTTCGGGAGGTTCAACCAAGATGGGTCTCGAAGTTAAGGTTAATGAAAGGCCTTTGGAAATATCAAGCTCCAAC
>CABFWO010001783.1:7473-57147 GCA_902155825.1 Timema genevievae
CACACACACACACACACACACACACACACACACACACACACACACACACACAACGGCAACCATATTGCACATTAAACCTTCCTCCAGTTGAATACTAAACACTGAAACCTTTCAAATTATCTGACATTGCATTTTGAAGGAAACTATAGAGGTTAATTAATAGCTGTTCAGGGAAATATGCTTTACATTGCATATCGCTGTAGTAGAACGCATACAAAGAAATATATTAATTTTCTCTAAATTATTAAACGTAATATTTAAATTGTTCTTTCTTGACTTCTAGCATTAATCAGCTTATATTAAAACGGGACTACACATTTTGTCTTCCGCCCTTATCAACAAATTGAGACATTTTATTAAATCCAATAGTTTTGAAACTAAATAATGTTGCAAATATTGCAGAAACATAATGGAAAAAAAATAGAATCACATTTCCTCAAAGAGGTTGAATGAAATAAATGAAATAAATATACTGTCTTCGAAACAAGTTTAGGAAAAAGGAACATTACACTTCACCAAAGAGTGTAAAATTAATATTATTTCTTATAACTATATTTAAAATTTTTAGTTACTTGTAGCTTGTAGAGTGTTTGTTTGAAAACAAAATAATTTTAAATAAATGTTTTATATTTTTAATCGTCCTACTAGATTTCTACTTTTATTTGGTATCTCGTAAATTTGTGGATCTATCAAAATTGAACCTATCCATTTATGGAAATTACTTTATGTAGTTTCTCGCGGTAAAATCAGATGTGCCATTTGTTTTGTAAAGTTAAACAAAGTCTACAGCCAATGCTATTGCTGGAGGAAATGTAGGTATTATGGATACAGATTTTTATCTTCGTTCTTTATCAGTTAACTCATGCAAAATCTCGCTCTCAGTTATGATGGGAGGTGGTGTGCTGGAGTAAGAAGGAGCTACTGGCAGCCTCAATCAACCAGCATTGCAAAACTTATCTTATATTAAAGGGGAGCTTGACCACACAAAAACGAGAGAATGACAACGCTGGTTCCCAAAAGTAACCGCAAAATTCCCTCAGTGCCATTACGCAGTAAAGATGGTATTTTAATCTAGGTGTAGATTAAATTTTTAATCAAAGATTTAAAGGCAATTTCGAGAAAATCGATATATTCTCTTCTTTCCTTTAGGTGTACTACCATTCATATTAGGATTGAATATATAATTCTGAAATACCTCCGAGAAACCTTATGAGACACCTAGGTATAAAGTTTTAATCCCGCTATTAAACTGTGTTTAGCTCTAAGAAGAGATACAGACACACAGCCAAACAAACAGAGAGACAGGTGGCTTCGCAAAAAAACTATTTAATTAGTAATAAAATTTCAACATCAATAATCTCGAATTTAATTTCTTTGATAATCACAAGACCTCCTTCGCTCTTTGGGGATAGTAAACATTAAAAAATATTTAGATAAAATAGCTAAGAAATCTTTATGATTAATATATTTAAAAGGCATATTCAAATTGTTAACTACTCATTTTGTTGGCCGCATGGTTATAAGCTTTCACTCTCGAAATAAACTGGACTAACAACTACAGGTAGATCTTGGTTCAAATTACGCTCGAGGGTACTAAAGGTGGTTAATGGGGGTAGCACCGGGTTGGGGCTAAAAGCTTGTGGATTTAAGATGGGCTCACACTCGTGGTGAATACCTGGAAGATTGTTTCCCATCCGGTAGTCCTGGCAGAGTGCCTCATAATGGCGGCCCACGGGCAACGTCCAGAGGGTTTAACTAGAATAGCGGCTAGATATCTGTTGAGGTCGTCTGTGTGGAAGTGAATGGAGGAGAGGAGTTTGGCTCCACTCCCCTTTACTCGCCACACACTTGGCGGTTGGTAGTTAGTACCTTCCTTCCAGGAGTTTCCCTTTGATAATCTTCGCTTGAAAGCCTTGTTTATGGTGATTCCTAAGACTAGGTGCCTGACTTCTTCCAAGGTTGGGTGACGTAGGTTAAAGCCCTCTTCAGGGTGATTCTTAAGACTAAGCACCTGACATCCTCTAAGGGCCCAATAAGGGTGACATAGGTTAAGGCTCTCTTCAGAGTGATTATTAGATTATGTCTTTTAACTCCTTGACGTGAGAATCCAGCAAACATTGAAGTAGAAGACAACTCCTCCCGGTGATTGAACTCTGGCCAAGATGGGCGGATTTTCTCAGCTGTCCGCTGATGATAGGGATCGATCTTTGGCACAGTATCATCGATATTTATATTGACCGCTGCGCAAGTAATATACGTGTCTACGCTCAATGAACACAGCCATGGTCGGTTAAGGTGGCCCCACAACAGGCAGAGAACTTTGACGTCGCAGGAAATTCTCCACTTTGAAAAGACGCTGACTTTTATAAGATGTTAGCCTATTTCCGTAATTAATAAGGGTTTCAATTCCATAACTGTTTTCAACTTTCCTTTCATGCAAATGTGTTTACACCTCTTTTAAATTCAATCTTCTTCATCCCTATACCATCAGCTTGATAAAACATAAGCATATAGCTCGCATGTATAGTAAGATGTGGTGCTTTATTTTTTTTTAATTAAATGTAAACAAATTAAAAATGGTGACAAACAGTTGACTCAAATAAAACATCAAAAGGAGGATGGAAGGGAAAAGCTTACACACCAAAAAATGGTGAATCAGTCCCTTTCTTCAGCAGAAGATTGCTAAACATAAACTGGACTGTGACAGCACGGTGTAAGTTGATAATGGCCACTTATATACCGTTATACATGCGTATAATCTGAATGGGTGGTAAGACGCAGTGATGAAAGATTTGTTAACAGCCTATTAAAGCACGTACCAACGACCAACGAGTAATGGCCAAAAATATGTTCTAATGCTTCCGGAAGGGAATCATGAGAGCTTTAAGTTCTCTAGATATTCTGGATTTTTCATCTTTTGTTAAGGTTTAAAACTTGAAATTTATTTTTAAAAACATATTCTATTATACAGTGCATTTATTATATTTAAAAAATATTATTAATTTAAAGATCTTAGAAAATAAATACCTTATGACGCCAATGATAATGAGTGGAAAAATTGCTATATATTAGTAGTAGTTTAAAACAAAAAAAATTATAAATAACCAAAACATCCATTATATTTACAAACTTCTCAGATATAGTACATTATATACAGGTCAAATAATGGTTTTGGGGTCTCCAGCTAACCCCGTTTATTAGGAGGGTTAATTTTATATCAGAACGTTATCTTTGAAAACACCGCTTACAAAATGGTGACTGGTAAAATATACATTGCCACTGACTTTAATTGTGGACGTAATCCTAACATCTTATCCAAATATTTCATAAACCTACAGTAAGTAAACTTAGATCAAATAATTAATGTGTGTAAAGCAACTTCGGTGGCTGTATAGTCTAGGGCATGGTGGTCTAACGTTTTTCAAACAAATGGAAATACTGTATCAGTTTGCACTGTGGATCAAAAATATACTTAGCTCTCCCATCAACTTAAAATGGTCGTACAAACAACAACTGGATTTTTCTCAATATTTAAAATAAATTATATGTTAAGTTGGTAGAATCTTTAAAATTTTACTGACAAAAGTAGATTTATTAATCTCCCAAAAATTTACTATGAAATACTCAATCACTAAAACACTTTCATAAAACTACTAGGCACTATAAATCCATATATTTATTAATCAAATAAATGTATATAAAATAAAATCATGAACTAATTAAATAAATATTTATATTTTAATCATTATCTCTTTCACATCTGCCACCGAGAGTTTATTTTTAATTTTTTTCAGGATATTGGGAGGGCCAAAATTTCAGTGAGAACGGTCCACCGGTTAAATCACACTCTTCTGTGAGATCAATATCAAAATAAAGTAAATTTACCGTGACGGGTAGATTGGGGTTCAAATCCCTGTGGCGTGTAATTAGGATGGTTTGTATTAAAATGTTATTTATTCCCTCCTCATTAAAATGTTGCAACTCTTACTCTAAATTAAACCTTACTTATCTCAAATAAACATGAGCATAACTAATATATATGCATATGACGCGAATAGGTGGTAAGAATAAGTGAAGTTCACCCACATTTGAGTGGCAAAACCACTTTAATAAATTTTATGGAAAAGTTTGGTGTTATAGATACTAATATCACCAGGGGAGGATTAATTACCGATTAATACAATTCCCGAATATTTCTTAAAATGATATAATATATTTTTCATTCGTTTAAAATGAATTTTCTTGGCCAGTATAAAATACCAATCCAAATAATTTGTCGGCATCGAAATAAACGAGTTATTTCAAAGTATCGCTTGGATATAAATTCACAGATATTGAAATCATAGGTTTGATCCCCAGCGTAAGGTTGTATTATTACTATTATTATTAGCGTTGCGTCTTACTACCCGTTCAGGTTATACGCACTTACGCTAATTTGTAATGTTAGGGTGATTTTGAGATGAAATGGAGGACCTACAGTTTAATGTGGGATCCGAACCACGGTGGAGGCCTGGCACTCCACATTTTCACAAGTTGTGATTAATACACGTCTTGTCAGAGGTGAAGGAAGGGTTTTGGCAATCAGGCCAATCTGTGTCAGGGCCGAGGATTGAACCCCGGACTCTTAGTACACGCAAGGTTGTACGTTTCTACTAGGTAAGAGAACTACAGAGGTAGGACAAATTAGACTAAACATAATTTTAAATTCTATTTTGTTTATTATTCGTATGTTGGAAATAATAAATGAAACAATCTTGTCCTATTTTAGTATTCTGTGTGCATTTCACTGTTCTTAATATGCAATCTTAGTTTTTTTTACTATGATGTTAATAATATTTTCGCACATTTTAAATTTATTTTACTGTCATGATGCCATACTTGAAACACAATTTCAATCCAAACTACTTTAGTAGTGATCGTTTGTTGATGAATTCTTTTGATAACGATAGATGATGATTATTATTATTATTATTATTATTATTACTATCTAATAATTTGTCCTACCTCTGTAGAAAGTGTGTGCGTTAAACACAATCATTTTAGTCCCCTATGTGGTGAAGTCTTCATTGCGCGAAAGAAAGGGGAAGTGAGGGGTAAGTAATCAGGAGGTATACAGTGAGTATAAACACACATGCAATTACACACATACACACATACATACAAAACATAGACAGTGAAAGGATACAGATGAACGGACATTATTAGGATGTCCATTTATATCAACAACATCCTACAGCCCAATTTTCATAATAACATAATTTAATCTAACAGATAGGAAAGGTTCGGTTTTTATTACTGCATCTTATAAGAAAGGGAGTATTTAGGGGTTTATCTACCCTCATTTGAGTCTGAGTAGAGTGGAAAACAATTTAATTTATATACATGACCGAACCGTGATCTTATCATCAGTAGAACAGTTTAACAGGAGAATGACGCCCTAGACCATTTGGCCACTGTATCGGGTGATTTGAATAGTGATTAGATTCATTTTCACGTCTTCGTACACCAGGTCATGTGATGTGAAACTGTAACTTCGATAGAATATATATCTATTAATTTTAAATAATGAAATATTAAAATTGTAGGTATTTTGCCATATGAAATGATAATGTGTAATTTTAATATGGGCATTCCTATAAAAACTGTGCTGTTGATAAACTCAATATAATATACACATATTACATATTTGAAAGATCATTATATTTTGTTTGATCTCAATGCCTTATAATTAACTAAATCTCGGGGATTCCCATTGTAATTTTTTGAGAATCTGAATATCTATGTAATTATTTTTCCAAACCATCAAACTTTAGTTCGATTTTTTAAACAAAGCTCATTTATCTTGTAGCATTTTGAATTTAGATATACGTTATTCAAATTAAGATCTAGAATTTAAGCTCTTATGCAAATGCTTTATAATTTGTTAAACATTTATAATGGTATATTTTTAGAAATTTATCACTCTATTAATTATAACACTTTAAAGATAGGTTCAGTGAAAATTGTTTGAAAATTAAAAATATCCAAATATTACGTAAACGATACTAATTTTTTTTAATTTAACGATCATGTACACTTGTCTGTGACAACTTAGTAGTAAATTTACATAATATAAGCCACACACGATCTATTCTATGAATATATATATTTTTATTAAATCAATTATGTCGAAAAATATAGGGAGATATATTACAATGCATATATTCAAAAAAAATATCATCCACACGAACAATCAGGTTGTATACATATTAAAACAAATAGTTTGAAATTATAATGAAATGTTAAACATATTTAATATATTTTGTGGTACCTGTTAAATTAAACCTTTGAGAACCAACCAAGTTTAAAATCACCAATTTATGGATATATATGATAACCCTTTCTCGTAAATGTTTCCGAGAGTACTAGAACCCGAGAAAGTTTTCTTATCTAATAGATTTAATAATCCTGCTAAATTATTCAACATTTTGCATCAAAACACAGACCCAGACAACTGATAGCACCGTCATATTTAATATAGATCTGTATTTTAAGTCTTACTACCCGTCTTAGTTTTCAGTGTATCTATAAAAGTGGATTAAGAATGAGACTGATAGAGTAGATTCACAATGATTTATATGATGAGAAAATAAGATAATTTTAAGATTCAACACCCCAATAAATCATGATTGAGGTTAAACCACAACATATCCCTTACCAGCAAACTGATGAATTGACCTGAATGCCCCCCAAATGTGGAATAACATTTCTATTGAAATGAAATAAAATCTAAAACATGAACCACATTGTTGTATAACCTTATTATCTTCTAGCGTATACCATAAGTGTTTGTTGGCTGGAAATACCTAGTCTTCTATTGGCAATGGCGGATATGTGACCGTCTTCTGTGGTTGGGGCATCATGTGGGTGAGGTTAATTCGATTCGATGAGATAAAACATGATGATTACAATGAAGAAGATGATGATGATGATGTTTATTATTTTGGGGTGCCAGTTTTAGTTACAAACCTTAATTAATTTTAACTAACCAAACCATGGCAATAAGAGGAACAATTTCTCTTAGAGTAAAATGTATTATAGTCCCGTCAGGAGTCGAAACCGTTACCTCTTGATTAGTAACCAAGGAAGGTGACCAATAGAATCAAGAAGCGTGTTTAGATAAAGAAACAATCATTCTCGAATTGATTAACCTCTAGACCATCCTAAGGAAAGTATTTCTTTTAACAGGTGTTGAAATACAAAAATCGGTGGATTAACTGTTTAACTGTGATGAGAAGATAAGGGTTATATAATAATACTTAGCACCACATCTTACTACCCGTTCGGGTTATACGCTTAAGTACTAATTACACTAATGGGTTATGAATTGGGAAGGTTGAATTTAGAGGAAGTGAACCCGCATTTGCGTGGAGGGAGAGTGGAAAACCATTTAGGGAAAAACCACCCTCAGTTCACCCGACTGAGATTCGAACCTCGATCTCCCCGTCCTCGGCAGTCGAGCTTAACACGACTAGCGCGTTAGCTAACTACGCCACCGAGGCGGGTATAAGGGTTTTATTACAAGTTGTAATTAAAAAGCTATTTTTTTACTAAATATAATCTGGCTCTCGCTCAGCTTGAATGCTCACACATTTTATCTAAATATTCCATCTTCTTCATCCTTATCACATTATAATTATTAATACTATACATAAAACCTGAATAAGTTTCAGGAAATGTTGAAAAAATAGGCCAAAAATGCAGATGTTAGAATAGTTTAGAATAATGCCTGAAGTGTGAAAAGTTTTGAAATAAAGGTAGACAGAAAGGGGGGTTAATGCAGGAGGAGGAAGCAGGTGTCAAATCAGGTGACATTTATGGAAAATAGGTGGAGGAGTAGTAGTATGCCCCCTCTCACCCTCTCTCCCCCCTTCCAGTATACACGGAAGGAATAAACAATAGGAACAAGAGATACGGGACGCATGTCAATTTAGGGGATGATACCGCTGATGGCTAGAGGGAGGAACATGCAAAGTGCTACAGCCAGAGTTGAGATCAATCATTGATGTTTGAATCGAGATACGAGAATTTGGACAACACTGCCGTGGGCCTGGTTTATTTTAGGACATGGGAATATACTGTGCAAAATTATGAAACGCGGTATCTAACGCATGAATTGGAAGCAAATTCAACCGTTTGAAATATTTTATAAAATGAACTATATTTTAAACTGCACGTACCATTTATAAGGGATGGATGGATTGTGGAGTTAACGTAGGTATTGGATTAGACTGCCAAAGACCGGGAGATCGTGGTTCGATCCCAGTCAGGTGAGCTTAGGGAGGATTTACCTAAGTAGTATTCAACTCTCCCTCCGTGAAAATGCGGGTACACTTCTTCAAATAACGCCTTCTTAGTTCCTAGCTCATTAGTGTAGTTATTGCATAGGCGTATAACCGTAACAGGTAATAGAATGGGTTATTAAAAAAAAAATTTATCAACACACAAGTTGAAAATCATTGTAGTTACGTCACTGCCCATATGTATGATACGGACAGGGCCATAATTACAATGATTTACACCCTGTATACTGGTATTTATTGAAATTTCGCTTTAATTATAATCTTATTTTGTATACTTGACTATATAACTGTAATCCAGTGTAGTAGATTGTTTTGTTATCTGATAAATCGAGATACATTTGTTCACTTGTATATATCCGACAGTTTTCACACGTCAATTACAGACTCAGCCTTAATATATGAGTGATGAATGATCCTGGGTACAGATCGAGTCTTGAATAGCTTAGTGGAAATTGGGGTGCAAAGTAAAATGTTTCAGATTCGATTCCCATTTCCAGGTGTCATTTTTAAATATATTAAATTTAAAAAAGATTTTGGACAAAATTAATAAAAATATATTTCACAGTAACCATATAACCATGTCAAAAAAAATCATACAAGTACAACTATTGTAAAATATCCGGGCACAAGTCAGCTGATTGCTGGACAACAAATTTCGAATGAAAAGCAAGTTTCAATAATATTGGAGCAAATTCATTCAGTTTCAGAAGAGCTTATGACTTTGTTGTCAGAGGGCTTTCTCTACAGGCAGCCGACTCGACGTGTGTTTTGTCAACTGCGGAGCAACAACACACATGTACCGCGATAATAGAAGTTTTTTCGGAGCTAACGCCAGACGAAAATCAGAAGGTTACGTTAGCGGATGACAGCACAACCAACATAAAGGGAATTGGAATAGCAGTAATTAACGTTTTGAATGGAAAAGTAATAATAGTAAGAGTGAGTTTAGAAAACACATATTTTTTACCCAAACTTGAGACAATTTTATTTTTAATTTCAAAAACAGTTCAAAGAGAAATAATCGTGTATTTCAAAGCAAATAATGCTGAAAATGTCGATAAAAACGATCAAGTTTTGCTGATTGCCCATAAAGGCAAAAATTTGGTATTTTATTAACCTTAACGTGCCAAGTGTAAAATCAACATATATAATTAATGTTAGTGCAACGAACAACGTTAGTGAACTTGAAAAGTGGCACAGGATGTATGGACATATAAACGAACATTAATTGCGTAAACTTGTTCAGAAAGAGATGATTATTGGAATGTATTTTAAGAGCTCTTAACAATTTTCAATTTGTGAAACTTGCATCTTAGGAAAGCAAGTTTCCAAAAAAAGGTCCAATTCGATGAGTGAAATATTACTTGAATCAGTGCACTCAGATGTTTGTGACCCAATAAGAATAAAGTCTGACGGCGAAGCTTCTTATTTCACAACGTTCACCAATGATAAATCAAATTGGGCAGAAGTGCATGATCTTAAAAACAGTTATGTGAAAAAAGGCTTTCGAAACTTTCAAAGTAGGTAGCAGCAGAAAATTGCCATGTAAGGAAAATTCCAACTTTGCAGAAAGACAAAGGTCTGGAATACTGCGGAAAAGATTTCACAGAAGAGATGCGTATCGCAGGTATAAAAATGTAACATATGATAGCAGAAGCCCCTGACAAAATAGCAAAGCTGAGCCCATGAATCTTACACTAATGTGGATGTAACGATGTATGCTGTTGGAGTCTGTCTCACCAAAAAGTGTTCGGGAAGAAGTGATTTCCACAGCTGCTCACATCAGGAACCAATATCCATCAAAACAGCTGGAATATCAAACACCTTATGAAATTTGGTGTGGGTTGAGATATAAAATACGACATTTTAGGACTTTTGGTTACAAAGATTTAATGCTGAATAAAGCTCCGAATAAAGGAATGTTTGATCCAATATCCAAAGTAGAAATTTTTCAGGATACTCCACAGAATTAAAGGCATACCATGATGTAGCCAGCGTTATATATATTTTGAATTTTATATGAATATGTTTATGAATAGGCATAGGTTTATTATTTGCTGTTGGTGAATATATATTGTTAGGATTGTATAGCTGAGGTGACTGTTGGATAGTTGATATGGGAAGGGATGTCCTTAGTCACGATTGAAGAGAGGGTAAGAATGTGATTGCAAAATGCTAGCTAGAAAAGGCTTTGGGGCTGGTTGTGCGTTGGAGTTCGGCTCTAGGACATTCGAAGAAAAGGACGGCAAGCGTGAGGATGTGTTGGGTAACGAGTCATTTTAACGTTAATAAGTTCATGGCGATGTTCATAGAGTTGAAATATTGTTAATTATAATAATTATATGTATTAAAATGTGTCTGCTGGTATTTTATTAAAGCAACAACCCAAGTAATTCAATGACTGCGTGCCAATTACTGTATCATGTAATAGACAAACAATAAGTAATATAATTATTAATAAAGTTGAGACCCAACAACCAAATTTGGGATCCAGAAAAAGAAAAATAATGAAGACGAGATATTACATATTTAGAGAATTTAAAAACTGTTTAAGTTTTGAACGAACATAAGTAATCTTTGAACTTGAACCTGCTTACTTCTATATTGATAACAATGCGAAAGACACTATACCTGAAAAAGCAGATTAACATTTAGATACCCGCCTAGGTGGCGTAGTTAACTAACGCGCCAGTCGTGTTAAGCCAGACCACTGAGGACGGGGAGATCGAGGTTCGAATCTCAGTCGGGTGAACTGGGGGTGGTTTTCCCTAAATGGTTTTCCACTCTCCCTCCACGCAAATGCAGGTTCACTTCATCCAAATTCAACCTTCCCAATTCCTAATCCATTAGTGTAATTAGTACTTAAGCGTATAACCCGAACGGGTAGTAAGACGCGGTGCTAAAAAAAAATTTAGATAAATTCAAAGAAAATGACCTAATTAATCCTAACACTGAGGTCAATGTGAATAACTTCCAATCAAATAATTCAAGTGAATTTCTTTCAGAAAACTCAAGCCAAGACTGCACGGTGAATAAAATAAGAAGGGGCTTGGTCGACTTAAATTGATTAAAACTGGCAAGTTGGAAGACCAGAAAAATTATTTACTTTGTTAGTGCAAAATACTTAAAGTGTGAGCTTGGCGTCTGAATATATATTAAATCTGTCAATACAAGAAGCCTTAAAAGGACCATATTCATCAGAATGGCAGAAAGCGATGTAAGCTGAGATTAACGATTAGATACAAAGCAAGTTCTGGACATTGAAACCTCGTCCTAAAAATTAAAAAACTGTAATTGGCTGTCGATGGGTATTCAGGAAAAAGTATAGACCAGATGGTAAAGTCGAACACTACAAAGCTAGATTGGTAGCGAAGGGCTACGTCAACGTCCTGGGATCAACTTCTATTAAACTTTTTCATCAGTTGCTCGACTTAAAACAGCAAATAATCTTAATGAGCTAACAGCAGAGTTGGGAATTACTTTGAACCAACTTAATGTTTTAGTGGCCTACATAAATGTAGATCTTGATGAGCAGATCTATATGGAGCAGGCAGATGCTTTCAGTACCCCTGTAATGGAACATCTACTTTGCTTGAAAAGGCTATCTATGGACTGAAGCAATCAGGCCGTCGATGGTTTAAAAAATTGTGCGAAAGACTAAAAACATTTTGGATAAAACAATTAAATAGTGACAATGGTGTCTAATATATTAAGGATATTTGTGCGACTCTGATCGTAGTTATCTATGTAGATTTATTCATCACGACAAACAGCAAAGAAGCTTACACAAGATTAAGAGATGATTTATCTCAAAGCTTCTAGAAGAAGAACATAGGATAACTGCACTAAATTCTTGGAAATGAATTCAAACCAGAAGAGAATTCAAATTCCATATCTTATCCTATATAAATGATGTTCAACATATTCTGTAAACCAGTGAACACTCCATTAGATGGAAACAGTAAGTTATCCAAAGCCATGGAGTAGTCCACAAAGGAAGATACATAGAAAATAAAGAATGTTCCATACAAGGATCTCATTGGTTCTCTGATGTACCTCGCAGTATCAACAAAACCTGACATTGCGTTTGCAGTGAGCTCCTTAAGCCAGGATAATTGAAACCCCGGGATAGTACACTGGGTTGCAGCAAAACTTTTCCTTCGATACCTGAAAATTACGAGAAAACATGATCTAGTCTACAAGAGATTGGGTGTTAATTTAATTGGATATGGGGACGTATACTGGGGAGGATCTCATGACGAACAGAGATCAATAACGGGCTACATTTTTCAAGTGGCAGGATCTGCCGGGGACCTAAGGAAGCAAAAAAAACAATCCACCATATCACCTAAATATTGATAAATGCAACACGCTCAATATAAATGTTAGTGGAATTGCATGTCAAACCTATCTCACGGCGTTTTTAAACGGAATGAAGTAGTCACCTTAATATTGTTAGATGCAACACACCCAGTATAAATGTTAGTGGAAATGCCTGTGAAATCTATCTCACGGCGTTAGCAACAGAAATGGTGTAATTGCCTCGCCTAGATATTGATAGATGCAACACGCTAAATGGAAATGTTAGGATAATTGCATGTCAAATATATCTCACGGCGCTAATAAGAAGTCTGAAAATCGCCTAGATATTGATAAATGCAACACGCTCAATGGAAATGTTGGTGGAACTACCTGTAAAACCTATGTCACGGCGTTTTTAAGAGGAATGGTGTAACCTCCTTAATATTTTTAGATGCAACAAACTCATTAGAAATGTTAGTGGAATTGCCTTTAAAATTTAACTCGTGGCGTTTTTAATAGAACAGAACAGTTATAAGCACCTCGATATTTATGAATGCAAATTGCTTTACAGGATTGTTAGTGAAATTGCATGTCATATCAATCTTACGGCATTTAATTTTTAAAATACATTTAATTAGTTATAAACAATGTTATAGACGAGTATAAAATGTATGTAATTAAATATACTATTTATAATGTACACAAGTTTTTGACATTACTTGAAATTTCCAAACAAGCTACTTTTGAACAGATACACTTTTATTATATTGAATGTAACATTTACTTTCAAAAAATAGTTTCAACAGTCCCGAAAAACAAGAAATCATACATATTTTTATAGATATACCATATAATATGTACATTTATATATAAACATTTTATATATGTATAGTTTATAAATATATGTATATATACATATAAATGGTGAATTATTGCTTTAAAGAACATTTAAAAAACGTTTTAAGTAGACAACAATGTATGTTTTCCTCATAAAAATTAAAAATTAATCAACATATTTTAGTAAATTTTAAAAATTAATTATCTTTAAGCTAAACCCAAATCATTTTTAATTTGTAAACATAAAAACAATTTAATTACTTTTCATGTAGAACTATTTATAAAAGTATATAAAAGAAGACAATAATATACTGTAGCATAACCCCTAGCAATAAAAATATAAATAAATGGTACGGCGCACCGCACAGAATTTATCTCTCTTTCTATAAACTCGTAAGATTTCTGAACGTAATAATGTACATTGTATCATCACCAATCCACATAAGAACACGAATAAAATGATTTACAATGATATATAATCAATGAGAAAAGAGGCGCACTTTGTCCACCTAAGAGCATTTCAAACAGTTTAATGTCTTCCACAAGGGTCAAAACTTCGTATTAAAATTTGTATTTCTAGTTAAATTTTAACATTTTATAAGGTGTTGCAAATCTTCAAGTCATCTCATTGATATTTAATTATTCATTTATACATTTTGACCAATAAAAAATGTAAATATTGACTATTGAGTCTAAAATGGAGATAGATCATCGCTGTGCAAACAGGAAAAATAACATAATTTTTTTAAATACTTACTTATATTTAATTACTCTATGGCATTTGAGAATTATTGCGTTAAGACTTAAGTAGTATATGTTTACAACTAAAGCTCACAAAATTGTATTAATATATTTGCAAATATCTCAAAAACTGTTGCTTTTATAAAAATATATGTCAAATAAAAGTTTTTTATTTCTAATAGTCCTACAATTTTGCAATGATAAGTTGTTTAGTTTCTCCAATAGTTGTGGAGATACGGAAATTAACGCTTCTGTAAAGTACCCTAAAAATCATTTTCATAGGAAAATGAAAATAGCCAGTTTATTTATAATCTTAATCAACGCCTAGATACGAATTTTAATCAAAATCGTTTGAGCAGATTTTGAGAAAACCAAATTTTTCTCTTTTCGCCCTTCAGTAAACTACCCTTAATTTTAAGTTTTTATAGACACACAGACAGACGGCATTGCAAAGACTATTTTTTAGGGTTCGGGGGGTCATGAGACGTCGACATCCATCAACATTTCAGGTTAGTTTTTTTTACGATCGCAATACTTAAGCTTTAATGTCCAAAAAGTTAAAAATATATATATAATTGCGTATAGATTGAAAATTATTGATTTTATAAAAATATGTTTCGAATAAAATATTTGTATTATAAATATATATACATATTTGTAATGCTAAGTAATTTCATATCTCAAATAGTTTCGGAGCTATTATAAAAAATGTTAATTTACGCATCAGACCGGAGCCCTTAAAGCCATTTTGCCGAAATATTGAGAGTAGCCATTTTGTTTGGAATATTTATTAATGTTCATAAATGAAATTTAATCAAAATCGTTAGAGCCGATTTTGAGAAAATCGACTTTTTCTCTTTTTTCCCTTCAGTAAACTACCCTTAATTTTAGGGGTAGATATCCAATTCCAAAAACGCCTCGGGGCAACCCTATGAAAACCCTAGATATCAAGTTTTAGGGCGATTGGTTTTTTTTCTGGTATAGTGCTCTTTCCTTAATGGTAGGCTATTTTCCCTTAAAGCAGAAACTGATAAAGTTCCCCAATAACGTGGTATTTGCGTTCGGGAAAATATCATGCTCAATTTAAATTACATATAAAAAACGTTATTTAAATGGTAACATAAAGAGTAAGGGTTAGGAAATATTTAACAAACCAATAAAATCACTTTCTATTAACTTTTCGACAAATTTAACTTTTTATTTCTGTCATATTAGTTACATCATGCTATTTATAGTTACTATATATATAATAATAATTATAATTAGCACCGTGTCTTACTACCCGTTCGGGTTGTACATACTTACGCTAATGTGTGCTGGTAGGGTGATCGTGAGATGACATGGAGGACCTACAGTTTAACGTGGGATCCGAACCACGGTGGAGGCCTGGCATTCAACATATTCACAAGTTGTTATTAATACACGTCTTGTCAGAGGTGAAGGAAAGTTTTGGAAGTTAGATAAATCTGTGCCCGGACCGAGGATTGAACCCCAAACTCTCAGAACACAGAAGTCTGACACCTTACCCATAGACCACCAGGGTCACCAACAATAATATATAAAAATTAAATAGTTAGCACTATAATGCAGATATAGCATATACATTGACTACATAAAAAAGAAATTAACTGTTAAGAGGAAATAAATAATGTAGGCTATTTGCGACTACAGTGCTAGTGGTGGAGAAACAAAGAACTAGCGTGATGAATCACAGGAAACAACGACCACGTCACGTAATCTATACGAAAGCTATGGTGAGAGAGCAACGCAATATATTCTGGAATCACATTGTCCTTATTTAGGAAATCGCGCAGTAACATTCTTGAGACCGCGTTATCGGATAAAGTATCTCTATTTCTTTGATCTAGTTTTAAACAAAATTGCTTGGTAAGAACAAGCGTTATAGAATACATTACTTCTAGATAGTTATTTATCGTCCGTAACCCATTAGAGTAAATAATATAAGGATGTGTCTTACTACCCGTTCAGTTTATACGTTTATGTACCATTTACTCAGATGGTTCTAGGAATGTAGAAGGTTATATATAGCGGAAGTGTAGCCGCATTTGCGTGGAAGATGAATAGAAGCCATTTTGGTAAAAATTGACTACAATAAACCTGACCGGGGTACAAGCCTTGATCTCCCCGTCATATACAATATAGTCTACTCTAAGAGTAGCGCCTTAGACTATGCAGCCTCAGAAGCGGGTTGGAAGTAATTAAAGATAGATAAACATAAGTTTTTTAAAGAATAAAGACATTATGTAAAAAAAACTGTTAAGGAGAGTAAAGAAGGTTAATGGAAAATGATTTTTAAGTATGAACAGGTAGTAAGAATATTTAAATGTAGAGTAATTAAAGATTTAAAAAAAAAAACAAAAAAGGCAAATACTTAAAGTAAGAACGAGTAGTAAAATTATATAAATATATAATTTTTTTTAATAAAGAGGAAGATAATTTAATATATAATTGTTAGTACAATTTAAAAAATATACGGCGGTTAAGGATAAAAAAAAAGCAAAGGAGGAATTTTTTTTTAGGTTCCTTGCTGATAAAATTACCAGCCCTGTAGGATACTTGTACTCGTTGGATAAAGTGCTGTATATCAACATGCAAGCGTGGGTATTAGAGCATATTACGGCCACGATGTAGTTTCGGAATTGTTGAACCCGAATGGCATCAGATGACGTGGTAGTTGGCAGAACTGTGAAACGTTCAGTTGCATGGCTCATTAGACCAGACGAGGTTAACTGCCGGCAAATTAGAGATACACACACGGGGTGTGCTCTGCAAAATATACTTGTCTGACGGTGTTTTAGACAAAATGCTGAACATGCATGTTTTTTTTACAAGTGTTATTTGTTGGAGTTGAGATAATATATTAAACTAAAAAAAAACACAATATTACTATGCTATTATACCGTTTTCTTTACAAGTGTTATTTGTTGGAGTTGAGATAATATATTAAACTAAAAAAAAACACAATATTACTATGCTATTATACCGTTTTCATGATTCTACAGCTTTAACAAAATTATGATAAAATAAGAAAATAATTCAAGCTAGCTATTTACGACCGGTATTGTAGCCTTTAATAGAAATAATATATATATTAATTAATATTTAATTAATATATGTAGATACAAAATTTTGTGTATCAAATAACTAGATAGTTATATAAATAATCTAAGACACACATTGGACATTAGTGAACTAACTAAAATAAAGGAATATTAAATTTTACAGCATTGTTATAATTTATGTATTATTGATACAGGGCTTTAAACGTTACAATTATTTATTACACATTCACTAGATGCTATAATAATTATCAAATATAAATATTAATATATACATTAAATGCGTATAATATAAACAGTTAATAAAGCGTGGAGTTAAAATATATATTCGTTAGATTTTATAGTGTTTATTAGAAATCATTTAAAATTTCTACGATAAACTAATATTTAAGAAAAAAATTTCAGATCGGGAATCTAATTTTTGAATCAGCTAAAGTCACATTTTAACAATCTATAAATCTTTCATCTACGGTACCAATTTTAAAGTTGGTTATTTAAAATAAGAAAAATACCCAATATTTGATTAAAATTATTTAAATTTTTTATATATTTTAATAAGATTATTGATATCGGAATATTCATTATTTGAGTACAACGTAATATATTGGATTCAATTATTCAACTAGTTATTTATTTTTTTATTTCACAAAAAATTCCCTAATATTTATTTTGTTTATAATATTGTATCTTTCATATTATACAT
The DNA here is from genome assembly GCA_902155825.1 of Timema genevievae. Classification (NCBI taxonomy): domain Eukaryota; kingdom Metazoa; phylum Arthropoda; class Insecta; order Phasmatodea; family Timematidae; genus Timema; species Timema genevievae. Next base: position 25,479 of record CABFWO010001783.1, read on the forward strand.
GGTACAAGTATTATTTAATTTTCCTTTTGAAGATAATGGGTATTTAAAGTAAAAATAAATGTGTGCGTATATTTTAATGGTAGTAAATAAAAGTTTTCTTAAAACAATGTTATCAAAAAATAGTAGTTTTAAAATTATTAAAACATAGAAGCTAAGCTTAGGATTTAAATTATGATAACGAACTTTACGATAAGCTACAAGATAACCTAATTTGAGGAAAAGTACGTATATTAATTTGCGAGATCGTCTAGGCTGAATTTACGGTGTTAAAATCTCGGTTGGTTGACAAGATTATTTCCTTAGTAAATATCAATAAAGCTTACACCGAGAAATTGGGGGTAAATTTAATTAAAATTATATCTTAATCATTCCAATATATTGGTACAGTATTATGAGGACGTCTTGGATCGGTAGTATGAGGTTATCAAAAATTAATTAATTTAAACCAATTTAATATAATGTTTAAAAATCCATATATATTATCATAGTCAAAACTATAAAAAAATAGTATGTATACAAAAGATTGTTTGAAAATATTAATTGTACATTAAATATATTAGGATTAAGAAATGTAAGCGGACTTTAACGAATATATATTAGCCTTAGTTTAGTATTTTATAATACTGTGTGTTCAAAGTTCAATGTAATAAAGGTACTTTCAAGTTAATATAAAACTTATTTAAATAAGCTATTAGTATCTAAAACCATAGTTACATTTCCTCACGATTTTTAATACATCTAAGGAATATTCACTTTAAAATATAATGTAATGCACAACAAACCTCATTATTGATGTCTTTGGATTTATATTTAATAGATATCTTCGAATATATTTAAATCTCACAATTCAAAAATCCATAATTTAAAACAAGATAATATAAAATATTAATCTACCCAATTGTCAACTATAAATTCAAAACGTGGTCTGAAAATCTTTGGGCAGATTTAAACTAAAAACATCAATAGTTGCATATAAAATAAGTGTTAAATAATTTTAATTGTAGATCAATAACCGGGAATTATGTGATTTGCATCTAGTTATAATTCTCAGCTATCAGCAGACTCATTATAAGACGATCTGGTATTAAATAGAACCTCGTCATTGTATTTAGGAGATATTAATTAAAGGGTACATTTACCATATAAAATTAGTATGTTAAAAATTTTATTTTGTAAGTAAATATGAATTTTATAAAAGTAGAGATGAAAATCGAAATTTTGAAAGTGTTACTAAAGTTCTGTGTCATAGCGATAACTTTATGTTTGTGAAATGCAAGGGTGAACCTGTGGATAATTTGATAGTATTAGTATACATGCCAACTACGGACCATAATGATACCCAAGTATAAGAAAACTATAGTAATAAAAGGAAGTGTTTGTCTGTGTGTGTGTTTTATTGTGTGCGATGCCGAAGCCAAATCTACAGCACGCCAAGATCTGAAATTTTTAACATAGGTGGACGGAAGGAGGTACGAATGCACCTTGAAGCCGGAATTAAAAAAAAATTACTAGCTTTTTAACTAAGCTATTTCTATCAAAGTTTTGAAGAAAATAATTTTTATCTGATTTAGATTTACGTTTCAGAAACACGGGCACCATGGGAGCGGGTGTTGAAATTATTATACCACAATGGGTCAATGGCAATGCCGTGCGGGATTGCTAGTATATTATCAAATGGAACTAATTATTAAACCCGAGGGGATAAGAAACTTTAACACCATCATCATGGGTGATTAAAACAGTGTGGGTTGAAAAGGAAGAGACCAGACGATCATAGGACTAAATGAACTGGGGAGATTGATTTCTGTCAGTGGTATAACCTGGTGGTACCAAAACATCTATTTCAGGAAGTTGGAGGTTAAAATATACACATGAAAGAATTCAGGACACATCTGCAAGTACCAACTAAACCATATCCTTGTCCTTGTTATTCAAGAAAGAAGACATTTCCATATGCATTGATTCAGGCTACAACATTCTGGTGGCAAACATTGAAACAAGGCTGAAGAGGATCTGTTTTTCACCCAGTATTTTCACGCTTTATGGAGAGCTGCTAGTTAAGGAATCAATTGAGGAACGCGTCAATTTCAGGATAGCAGGATGCACTATTAACGCAATCATATATATATAGATAATCTAGCATTGCTGGCCAAAATTAATTACCAAGTGTTACAGGATATGATGTACCAGATGATGCAGATTGGGAGAAGATATGAAATGGGAAATCAACATTGAGAAGTCAAAAATGAGGGTCATTTAAAAAATGAAGATCAGCTGAAAATTAAATTGTTAACTAAGAGCTGGGAAACATAAAGCAGATTAAGAACCTGAAAAGTCTACTGCTAAATAATTCCTACTGCACCAAGGAAATGTGGAAAATGCACCCCATATTCAAGGAAGCTTTCAAAAAAGAGAACTTTTGGCCAACCAGCAAGTTGACTTTGTAAACTGGGGAAGAAACTGATGAAATGCTATTTTGTGACATCTGGCTGTATTGAGTAGGAAATGGGGAATCTTTTTAATATGGAATATAAATAATTGGAAAGCTTTGGATGTGGTACTGGGGAAGAATTTAGAAAATCTGGCGGACAGTAAGGTTTACAAATGAAGTTCTAAGATAGATTGGGTGAGAAGATATATATAAGGTGAATGTTATTCTTCAGTACAAAGCAAACTGGATCAAATACAACAAGGAGGAACTATCTTCTATACGACGTGATAGGAGGAAATGTTGAGATAGGAACGAACTTAGAAAAAATAAGTATTAAAATATTGGAATATTTGAAATAAAGAAGCAAATTATTGTAAATGAATGGGGAGGCAAAGATCAGGCACATTGGCAGTGAAAGTTCACTGACCAAATTAATTTACACAAAAATGAATACAAATGATAATACCAAAAATTTATCAAGCTATAACTAAACCCATATGCCACATATTTAACAAATATCAAACCATCTAATATAAAGTGGAAAATAATATTCTATTTAGAGTAAGTGCATGGAAGCTAAACGGGCAAACCATAAATATAAGACACATTCACACACCGAAATATAATTTGTGTCGTGACTTCCTTGTCACTGTGAAACCATACAAAAAAAGATTGACAAAGTTTGTCTGCTTTCTTCCTGGTTCGGAAATATCATCACAATGATATTAAACTCCTATTTTTATGGTTATCACATTTATAAAATAACTGTTATATCATAACTACGTTTATATTTGTTTAAATCACAGTTGCTGAAGTAAATACAAAATCAAATCTGACATTTGTGAGTTTGATGAAAATTTGTAATTTAAAGACCTGGATAACCTTTTTATGGTAGCAAGAATCCAGTCATAGAAGCGTACATAAAATCCCTGATGAATACAAAATTTATTTAGTGAAGTGAATATCTTAAAAGTCCACAAAAATAGGTTATAAAATATAATGTTAGGAAGAAAGAATTTATTTATAAATTTAAGATATATGTTCTTCCCGAGGCCCCATTATGTGTGAGAGTAAACAAATTCTCAATGCATTATTTATTTTTGGAATGTATTCCTAAAGCTTTAAAAACTATCAACACAAACCAAAATTACATTTAAAAAAATATTTGACTGATAATTGATGTCTGTATTTCTTACAGTTTAAAATAATCTACAAACATTGGCATCTCATATAAAATGACGTTAAATCTATCTTACTTTATACTTTAAAACAATATATTTTAAGTTATTAAACTCAAATATAATGTTTTTATTACAATTTGTACACGCTTTTAACTTTTTGCTCAATTTTGATAGGATCGATCGAGTCCCACACCAATGTTTATAAAAGCTTTGCAGATTCTAGAAATCCCCTTTTACTTAAAATATTGTTTGTTTTACAAATCATAACTCACAATAAATAGAAATGATAGGTATCCATATGTTATTAAATGATCTCAACATTTATTTTATACTTTTAATTGCTAAAAATAATTGTGCGGAAAGGTTTAATGAGCTTATTTTCAATGACAATCCTCCAGAAATATCACAGTACTGAGATTAATTAATAAAGATATTGGCCTATATATTTCAAGTTAAAAATAGATTAATATATGGACACAAACGAAAACTTTTAGATAATTGAGGATTGTTTAATGGATTTTTGACTTTAGAATTTCTATTTTAAAATGAAATTTTTTTATGTTCAGATTTTTCTCTTCAAGTAGGTGACAATATTCCAAGAACAATCCACGAGCTATTTTCTAAAGGCCAAAATCAAGCACGTAGAAAATTAGATTGCTAATAGCTATTAACTAGATTTATTTATTATACTATCTACAAAGCCATCAACGAGAAGACAAGCTGCAGAGATCTCAAACCATCATCTGTAAAGTAGATATAATACCAAAAGTGAATCTCCGGAAGCTAGTGTTCTGTTAGAATTCAAGTGAAAATAGTGTCTCAATTAATCTTCACTCAGAAGTTAATGCCCACTAACCACCTAACAGCGTGGGTTTTCAAACAGTCACCTGAACGAGCTCCTACCGTTAATGGAGTTCATTAAAGACCCGGTTAAACCCTCCCTTCTCCCACCCCTTTACCAACACTTAGCTCTGCATGTAAAGCAAAGCAATTACCACACGTTTTGTCTTAGCCCCCCCCATGTACGTCACTGTCACTTTCAAGGTCATTAACCACGTGTCCTTCATACGATGACGTGTGAAATTACTGTGACCAAGATGAGTTGTACGTGTTCTAGTGACGTGTCATGACGCCAGACTCCCTAAATTTGACATACGATAGTATCCGCCGTTGCTTGCACTGCGGTGACGAGGCGACACAGACGCCTCAACCCTTGCGATCTTCAGTACATATTCTTAGAAGATGCTCGTGAATATCTTCCACCAGTTCCTCTAGCGAGTGGTTACAATAGAATAAATGTACGTGAAACAAGGACAGGTCGTTATATACCAGTGGGACTAATAAAATTTGGCAAGGTTATCTCCAAGTACGAAGAGAGGAGGAAATCTTCTAAGATCACGCCATCCGACCACTAGCGCTCACCGACGGCTGTTGGGAACACCCCGAATGAAGCCTCTTATCATTTACTCGTCGTCTGGCCCAGGTGTTAGATGTTTGTGTGTTGCTCTTCGAAGCCGAGTTGCCTCGTTTTCTGGGGTATTTTTGATGGTAATTGGGCGTCTCCAGCTTGTGATGTCGAAGTGAGTCTATATCTGCCACAAATTATTAGATCTGATAGTAATATTTATAAACCTACTATAGGAATTCATTCAGTGTAATAGTTTAAATGAATTTAACACGTTACACTCATACAAAAAATCTAAAGGCGTTTAGCCAGGTAAACGCAGAGGCCAATCCATAGGTCCAGCATGACCGATCCATCTTCCAGGAAAATTAATATTAAGCCATTGCCAAGAACCTCTGCAGAAATACGTGTTTTTATTTAGTTCTTAGCCGTTTGCACGAAAAGAAAGCTAAAACAAGAAACCATACAAATAAAACTTTACGAGTTTTTGTATCCACTACCACTTCCCAAATTTTATCCGTATTACACTTTTTTTTATCACTGCGTCTTTCAAACAGTTAGGGATAGACTCTAATGACTTACAAATTACGTTTATCTATGAAATATTAAGAAAGTTGAATTTAGAGTAAGTTTACTCATGGTTGCGTAGAAGGAGATTGGAGATAATTTTAGGGAAATCCACATTAGATACGTCCAATTGTCCAATTGTCCAATCTCCCAATTATCGGCAGTCCAGTTTAAATGTATGAGTGATGCCTTTGAAAATGCTGTTTATGAATCTGGAAATTACTCTTTTAAAATATGCATTAGTTGACATAATTTAAAGTAATAGTAACATATTAACATATTTAACATGCACTTTCTAAACAGACTAATTATATAACTATATCAGCACACGAGCATTCTAAGAGCGAGAGCGAAAAGATTTACACATTTTCATGGAAAAGATATTTTCACATAAAGTCCAGGCATCTCTTACATTCCACAATCAACATGAGAGCAACTGATATACATCCCCTTTGAAGGAAGTTGTGCTACGGAATTGTATCGCTCAAGTAAAATCCGTCGACACTAGCTGGATTTGAATCCACGAACATCGGGTCGAGAGTCAAGCACCCTACCCTAAGACCACAGAACTTTAAGAAACATGAGCTATTTATCTGCTTAATCTATAGAAAAGTAGTAAGAAATGTAATTTTAGTAAATGCACTGACATAATCAATAAGAGTTTATAGGATTATCATAAGTAATAGGATTATTGATTGTAAAACTAAATGGTATATGGCAGGAAATCAAGCTAGTTATAGATTAGACTGTTATATACGGGGATGTCAGACTCTAAATGGTTTATGACATACTTACTTTTTATGGTTCTAAACAATAGATTTATCACATTAACCTTCCCTTCTCTTCGTGCCAATGCGGTTGCACTTCGTCTTAACTGCACTGTGCTTTCAGTGACGTGGATCTAAAGGTTTTAATTTCAGCTGAACTTATTTAAGGTGGCTCCACATAACCAATTCATCACTGTGGATTTCTCTTCCCCTAATCATGCAAATGCAAATACATCTTCCCCCAAATTTCCCTCTTCAGTTTCACTAGTTTTACGATGAAAGGCAGGTTTAAGTTAAAATATTAGGGATGTTTGTTTCGCGTTTTCTAAACGTATGATTTATTACAATAGTTTTTTTCCCCACTCGTGTGGGTGCACTTCTTCAGAATAACATCCTCATCCGTATATTTATTAATTACAATAATTAACATTTTACTAAAAAAAATTAGCTTATAAAAGATAGCTCTAGATATTAAAAGATGAATATTTTCAAATATTTCTACAACGTTTGGATACGTCTAATCAAATGAAAGCTGGTGAGTTACGCTTACACTTCGGCGTTAACCAAATAACTCACTGTAAAAACTAGATATGTTTTGCCATCGGCAGTTAGAAAAATCAAACATATGACACACCAATCCCATTAGCAAAGCATATAAAATATTATATTGTGCAAACTGTCAGCTACGCTAACACTCAACATTACTAGTTCCATCAAACATTCCCGTTTGGAAAATATTGACTGAAAAATACGCTTTGTAAAAGGTACTTAACTAAGTTTGAAATATTTGGCTGGACGTTAAAAAAATAAAATATTGACTTAATTTCCAGGAGGCTACACAATTGTAAAACATTTGGAATATGTATTTAAAACAGTAATATCACAATAATGTATCAAACGTTTAGAAGATAATATAAATCATTTACAAATGTCAAGTTTAGTAATAAAATATTTAGTTATTCACTAATGGAAGAATCAATTAAAAGATGAAGAACCTTTTTTATAAAATATCTATATTTCAAAATATTCTTAGATTTATATTTAATATTTTTATAATAATATTGACTTGATTCAATAAATTGTTTATTATGTAATCTAATTTAATTAAAAGTATGGACAATCCAGCTATTTCCCTTTAAATTTAACACTGCTGGTTAAAATACTATTATAGAGAGGTTTGTCTGCATTTAAAAAAATATATACTTTTAAATCATGATGTAAATTGACCATTAAACCTTATTTAATAATATGAATCAATAAAAATAGGTTTATTGTATTAACGTAATATTTAATATATTACATCTTAAAATATAAGAAAAACCATTAATGTTTATTAAAATTGAGGTGATCATTATTAATTAGTTATATAATATTTTGGAATGTGACACGCAAGTAATTTTGTTTGTCAAGTCCAGCTAGTAAAAATTGAAGCATATATAATTATAATAATAATAATAATAATAATAAAAATAATACCTAGCACCTCGTTTTACTACCCATTCGTGCTATATGCCTATATATATATATATATATATATATATATATAATATATATAATATTTAAAACTGTCATATAAAGACGTATGTATGTATATATATATATATATATACACGCCAGTTATATTTATAAATAAATATAAGTATACTCAAGTTTTGTATATATATATATATATATAAATAAATGTATATCAATATCTACTGTGTATATTTACCCTGGTTTTTCCTGCCGATATGTTTAGAAAGTCAAAAGATTTTTTTTGTGGCCAATACTGATAGCATTTTGTGTTATTTGCTTTATTTTAAAGTTATTGATAATATTGATCAAACATGACCGTAACAGATAACAGGACTTTATGTATGGATATATTAAGATTGTTTTAGTAACTTATGCTATTACAAGATACAGATTTCTGTACAAAAATCAGCCTATATATATTTATATTTACATATATTTACATTTATATATATATATCTACATATATTTACATTTACATATACTTATTTACATATATATGTATTATATATATTTAGTGTAAGAGATAGAGAGTAAGAATGACGTCTAGTTTATCTGCAGTATGCAAAAGTCAAACACAATTGAGTTTAAAAATAACTCATGGTTTCTGGAAAAGTTCCATTACATTTACTACATAGTGTAAAACCACTTTGTGCAGCTCTGCAATAAATGTTACAGTTCCTTCACTCTATCATCCAATTGATATGAGCTACAGGAAATAATATATCAAGTTAAAAAAACAGAATTTATTTTATCTCTTAGTGAGAAGACGAAAAGAAAAAAGTATACTTTTTAATTTCTTAACTTTCCAATCACTAGGGTGGTATAACTATTAGGAATAAATTTTAAATTTATTAAGAGACAAAATGCTTAAATATTACAAAATAAAAATAACTTTGACAATATTCATGCCTTGACATTAAAATTAAGTGACTTGACATATTTAAAAATCCAAGCTAATTAGAATCAACAATCAAATAATACACTATGACATTGATTGTATTAAAATATGGTTAGTGTTATGTTTTCTCTAAAAAAGTGTGGATTTGCTTAAAAATCAGCAAAAGTCTGAAAGGAATCTACAACAGACTCTTGGATATGAACAATCAAAAATAAAGATTTAAATTACTTTTTGTCTGGATAATACTTTAAGTATCGGTTAATTAACTGTGAGTTTGTATTTTATAATTCGTAGAAAGATATAATTTATACTCATATTGACCTATAAATTAATATTTTATACATTGTACTTAGACATAGTTTTAATAACTGACTGTAATTTACAACTCTCTATGACAGGTCGATTATAATCTCAACAAACCTAAATAATCGTAACCTTCAAATGATAAGCGCATGGCTTTATTTGTAATAAAGTATATTTCTGTGAGTTATTAATTAAGTGTGAGAGTGAAAAAATTAACTATATTCTAAATAAATTAAAAAAGTTAAAAAAAAAGAAAACTCAACTAATTTAGGTTCTTTCCGCTGATCTGTAATTTTAGTTTGGAATGTTTCAGCTTTCTAAGTAAACTAGTGGCTTCTGGAGTCTGTAAAATGTCACAAACAGATCAGGAAAAACTAAATATGGATAAATAATAACAGAGTAGTTTAAAACCAACATAGCACCAGAGAAAACACAACACTCATTCTCTACAACTAAAAAAATAAAAAAAATAAAATCTAAAATTCATAGCTTTGAGAAGATAAGCTAATATAATACATTTTTTATACGTTACTGAAAATCGAGTACTCATATTCTAGACTAGGTGGTCAGAATTGCAACTTTATCGAGGTAGTTACTCTCTGAAAATTTCGACCTATATGTTAAGTTTCATTTTAAAATAGCACCAAAAAAGGAATGCAATAGTCGCAGTTTAAAGTAGCCATATTTTTCTTCTTGAAGAGGATGAGAAAATGTTGGACAAGTTTTTGGCTGCCGGCCAACACTTGGTTGTACACGAAAATTTACTAGCAAGCCAGAGACTTGTTTATTGTTATAAAAAAAACCTCTTCCAATTTGTTCAGTGTGACGGTAGTAAAACTCTTAGAGAGTTTGTTGGAAAAGGGTTAAGTCAAAAAAATATCAAACTGGTCATTTGTTTAAGTTTTACAAAATGCAATATAAGCGAGCACATTTTTTCTTATCAAAGGGTTATGTGTGTTATTTAATATTTCTGTAGAAGGTAGCATTTCTTGTATTATAAATAAGAATTGACACTGCGATCATGATTCTTATAAGAATAATTTGAGGTTTTTTACTCGAGAAAGATTTTTGAAAAATAAATTTGTCATGAGAATGTAGGTACAATAGTATATTACAATATATTTAATGATTGTTTTTTATATAATTGATTTTTTTAGTACCGTGTCTTACTACCCGTTCGGGTTATCTGCTTGTATACTAATTACGCCAATGATTATAGGAATTAGGAAGGTTATATTAAGAGAGGAAGTGTACCTCAATTTGCGTGGATATATTGTAAATTAATTTTGGGAAAATTATCCTCAGTACATCCGACCAAGATTCGAACATCAATCTCCCTCTCATCATCGATCCTGTCTACTGTGAGAGTAGAGTTAGAATTGTCTTCTATGTTATTGTGTGTTATTGAATAACATTTTAATATGATTAATGTCGATATTATTTTTAATAAACTAATTTTAGTACTGAGAATTTTTGATTTTAGTTAAAAACAATCGAGGATTAATTAATTTTACTTAATATAATCAAATCTTCATAACAAATAGAGAAAAAAATCTTTGATTTAAAAAAAAATCTTTGAACAACTATATTTAAGTGTATTTATAAATACAAATTTTTGTTATAAAATTAGACAGGAAATATCATTATTACGAAATTCATATTTAAAATATTTCTAGTGTACACATATTAATTGAATTCAAGGTGACCTGGTGGTCTAGGGGTAAGGTTTCGGACTTTTGTATTGGGGGTCCGTGGTTCAATCCTCGGTCCCAGCACAAATTTATTTGATTGCCAAACACTTCCTTCACCTCTGACAAGAAGTGTATTATTCACAACTTGTGAATTTGTGGAGTGCCAGGCCTCCACCGTGGTTCGGATCCCACGTTAAACTGTAGGTCTTCCATTTCATCTCACAATCATCCTACCATTGCACATTAGTGTAGGTGCGTACAAAGCAAATGGGTAGTAAGAAGTGGTTCTAGTAATGATAGTTGAATTAAAAATAGACTCGAGGATTTCATTCTAACTCAACTCAAAAAGAAACATTTCGACTCATTTTTAAATTGGAACCCAATTTTTTAATTTGTTCAATAAGAAATAATATGGTCATAAAAGTCTTAAGCACTTAGATGAGAACTACTAATAATTTTATTTTGAATTAAGTGTCTTTAAGTTTAGATTAATACTTTTTCCAGTAAATATATTGCAGATAATAGGTTAATAATTCCCTAAGTTCACACCAATTGACTTTAAAAAATAAAATAATGGATATTTTATAATTACCCAAATATCTTGTACTAGGTCCTAACATTATGGTCTGGTTCGTTTATTTCATACGCTTATTGTTGATTGATATTTTGTTGTTTGTATCAATAAATTCATATTAAAATTACATTGTTGAATACTCGTGATGCACGACATGAGTTCAACATCGTTGCAAGGGAAACCTTGAATACTTTTATTGAACTGATAAATGAAATGTTGAATTTGTTGACTGCATTATAAAAGGAAAAATAAGTCACAGATGATATAATGCATTTTAAAGGTAACTAATATTGGCGGCCCATCGTTATACACCACAATAATCTTACTTCGATAAAACGTGCATTCTGGCCTGAAAATGTGGTCTTATATTCTAAGATATCACTCTGATAATATATTAATTTATGGTTCATAGAGCATTGAGTTCTAATCCTGACCTCGTGTTTTGGTGTTTTTTAGCATATTATTTTACTACCTGCTCAATTAATATACCTCTATGCCAACTACATTAATGTGTTATGGATGAGGTTATGTCAAATTTAGGGGAGGTGTATCCACATTTGCATAGAGATGGAGTGAAAAACCATTTTGTAAAAGTAATCCTCACTACACCCATATGATATTTGAACCCTTAAATTTCAGTCATCGGCAGTCTAGTCTATTGCGAGATTAACACCTTAGACCACAGGACAAAATAGTTATTTTTATTTTCTATATAGTTTACTACTTTTCCTCCATGCTAGTCTATAAACATAGCTTCTAAATTTATTCTACTATATTTCTTATCCTATTAGTGAAAATATCTTTATAAAAAGAATGGTTAGTAAGACAGGGAATTCATAACAAATAGATAACATTGAGCAACACATTATTGTATCATATTAATAAAGAGTTCTACGTGGTATATAATTTTTTTCTCATTTATTTGAGGTATTTAACTTTTACTTTTTGAATCAACTGATTATATCAACACATGAATTCTTAACTAACTTAAATCTAGAATATACACAACATCCAGCCCCCATCCGTTCGTTAATCACTGTGAAAGTGTAATCCAACATTTTACCAATGATAATCTTTCGACCATTCTGGGAATCGAACGCGGCAATCTTATCTCAGTAAATGGATGTGCTACTGACTGGAATATGGTGTTGAACTTTAGTATCATTAAAAATAATATTATGATAGAGGGTTATTATATTTATAACCACGTTATACTAACCAGTTAGGATTCACTATACTCTAGCTTGGAGTTTTCTCACTTTGGTTTTGTGGAAAGGGTATTTTGGCCGATATATATTTTATAGTGTTTTTACTTTCTCTCTATCTTACAGGTAGAGAAAGTATGGTGATCCTCAAAAAAATCGAACTCGAGATTTTGATGAATTTTGACGTTTCATGACTTCCTGAATCCGAAAAAGTGGTTTTTGAATTTCCGTCTGTCTGTCTGTCTGTCTGTCTGTCTGTCTGTACCTCCAACTAGAGCCTAAACTATTTTACCGATTGAGCTGAAACTTGATATCTAGGGTTTTCATAGGGTTGCCCCGAGGGGTTTTTGGAATTGGATATCTACCCCTAAAATTAAGGGTAGTTTACTGAAGGGAAAAAAGAGAAAAAGTCGATTTTCTCAAAATCGGCTCTAACGATTTTGATTAAATTTCATTTATGAACATTAATAAATATTCCAAACAAAATGGCTACTCTCAATATTTCGGCAAAATGGCTTTAAGGGCTCCGGTCTGATGCGTAAATTAACATTTTTTATAATAGCTCCGAAACTATTTGAGATATGAAATTACTTAGCATTACAAATATGTATATATATTTATAATACAGATATTTTATCCGAAACATATTTTTATAAAATCAATAACTTTCAATCTATACGCAATTATATGAATTTTTTTAACTTTTTGGACATTAAAGTTTAAGTATTGCGACCGTAAAAAAAACTAACCTGAAATGTTGATGGATGTCGACGTCTCATGACCCCCCGAACCCTAAAAAATAGTCTTTGCAATGCCGTCTGTCTGTGTGTCTATAAAAACTTAAAATTAAGGGTAGTTTACTGAAGGGCGAAAAGAGAAAAATTTGGTTTTCTCAAAATCTGCTCAAACGATTTTGATTAAAATTCGTATCTAGGCGTTGATTAAGATTATAAATAAACTGGCTATTTTCATTTTCCTATGAAAATGATTTTTAGGGTACTTTACAGAAGCGTTAATTTCCGTATCTCCACAACTATTTGAGAAACTAAACAACTTATCATTGCAAAATTGTAGGACTATTAGAAATAAAAAACTTTTATTTGACATATATTTTTATAAAAGCAACAGTTTCTGAGATATTTGCAAATATATTAATACAATTTTGTGAGCTTTAGTTGTAAACATATACTACTTAAGTCTTAACGCAATAATTCTCCAATGCCATAGAGTAATTAAATATAAGTATCTAAAAAAGTATGTTATTTTTCCTTAAAGCTCTTAGGAGAAATGTTTGCATAGCAATGATCTATCTCCATTTTAGACTCAATAGTCAATATTTACATTTTTTATTAGTCAAAATGTATAAATGAATAATTAAATATCAATGCGATGACTTGAAGATCTGCACACCTTATAAAATTTTAAAACTTTAACCAGAATCGAAATTTTAATACGAAGTGTTGACCCTTGTGGAAGACATTAAACTGTTTGAAATGTTCTTAGGTGGACAAAGATGCGCCTCTTTTCTCATTGATTATATATCATTGTATATTATTTTATGCGTGTTCTTATGTTGAGTGGTGATGATACAATGGACATTATTCCGTTCAGAAATCTTACGAGTTTATAGAAAGAGAGAGAAAGTCTGTGCGGTGCGCCGTACCATTTATTTTACCCAGTTTCACTCCTAGCATGATGTTTAGTTAAGGTGAAAACGTGCGCCCGTTTTTCAACGTCTGCAAACCTAATTTATCTATTTATAAACTAATACAATAATTAATATAAATTAATTAGGGTAAAGAATGTGGAAAATAGAGGAAATGTTCCCTAACTACCCTGAAAGAATGGTTGAATAACATTAAATACTCAGTACACCAGGCCCAGGGCAAACCACAGAAAACAAGACGAGTAGGCCTTTACATTTAAAATGTATGCTCACTGTTATAAGTGAATGATTTTTTTCTATTAAACAAGTAACTCGAAAATTAATTGCCACACTTACAATAGTACAACGTCTATCCCTATCTAGAGATCTTTCTATCCAATCAATCTCATTACACTTTTCATCTTTCAGCTCCACTATAATGGTATACTCCCATTGGGTGACCTTGAAGGCAGTTATATTTCTTACATTCGCTTTGCATGTCTAGCCTTTCGCTAGATGCAAGATTTGATTAACCTAACAAAGGTTTGTGATGAATACAGAGTATTGATCTCATATGTAGCCTTCTTTCCTCCCCAGTATATTCATACATTTTTATACCAAATACATTCCTAAGCACCCTGTTTTCTAAAAACCGTTTCTCACCCATAGATAACAACCACAAAAAATAATTTTATTTAAATTCTGAGGCTTATATTTCTTTATAGCAGGAAATATGTCAACAACTTACTGAACTAGAAATAGCATGAATTTATCGATTGTATTATTTTCCTGGTTATTTATTTTTGAAATTTTTCCTTAAACTTTAAACTCATTAACCATGTCAAATAATAGATTGTTCACGATAAACTTTAAATTATCCTCCTCAATCTGTGTTATTCGTGTGATCATATACTCTTGTCTTGAGATTTCACTTCTGAACCTAAATATATAGTGAATAAAGATTAAATATTAAAATAATTATAATTATATGAATCCATTCAATTCCAATATAATGTGTTTCTTTATAAGACGAAAATATATTTGATTTCTTCCATACCAATAAGAACAGAACAAAAATACTTTTTTAAGCACCAAGTTTTACTACCCAAATGGATTATACACCTATAAATAGCTATGCTAAACTTATATGTGTAAGTTTGAATTTTAAAAGAAGTGTGTTGCCATTTTTATATGGAAGTAGAAAGTAAAACTATCCTGGAAAAACTAGTTCAATACTTCCAATCGGGTTTTAAATCACAATTCCCTGTCATCGGCAGTATTTTTTTTTTTAGAGTTTGAAGCCTTAGTTTAGGGGGCCTCATGATATCTAACAGTTGAAATTGTGAACATGTGATTCATGGGGAGGAGTCCAGATTGTGAACAAGCCATGTTGCTATGCCATCCCACCACTAATTTGATAATAGGGGTGGTCCACGGGGGCCTAGCAGTCATACGTTCTTTCAGTCTTGTCAGTCTTAATTTAATTTAATTAAATACACGAGTAATTCTATGTTAGGTTAGGTTAGGTTATGTTAGTCTAGGTTAGGCTAATTTACGTTAGGGTAAGCTTGGTCAGGAGGAAAGCCCCGGTGGGTGCTCTCATCACCCCCCTCCAACCAATGTCACCACCCCCACGTATGAAATACCTCAAAATGCTCTTTTATTTGTTCATAATCTGGACATTGGTTATTTATGAGGCCATAACATTTCTGGGTGTTCTCAATTTGGAAGAAATTTGCCCTGTTTTCAATATTGACAAAAACCTTTACTATAATGCCACTATGTGGGTTATAATTGAAGTTTTCTTTTGTGAAATTTTTCCTTTGGGTTCTTATAAATTAAACAAACATGTTTTCTTGATCGGGTCTAGTTACAGTATTTTTACAGACTCCTTAAAAAAAATCTTTCCTCCGGGGTAACTAATTTCAATAGGAAATTGAATATACAACATCGTCTGTGGGCTTTGGTCGAGAAGCACTTCATAAAGCAAGCTTTGGAGTCTAGTGGGAGGTACTGTTTCAACTACAAAGCTTACCAAAGTGAAGTGTTGTTACAGGATGGACTGACATGCGCTACAATATTATCTAAAAACTAGTCTTAATACCAAGGAAGAAAAATCGCTTAAGTCAACTTTTTGCTTGTAGCAATCGCAGCGTTTATGGTAATGCTTGTGATTTATATACTATCTTACAGCTCTAAAAGGTTTGTTTTTTTTCAGTTTTCCCAACAACTCTTAGTTTTTTCACAGTAATAAAAGTAAACAGCTTATACTTCAAAATATGATGAATATTACAATATTTTGTTAATGTCTCCAAACTGAAAAAAAATATCATTTTAAAATTTTGTCAATACTCGAATTAAACTATCAATCCGTGTGTACCTAGTACTGAATCCATCGTAGTTTGATATTTTTGTCCAAATTTTATATTAATATTTTATATATAATCATACCACAAGCATTTTTAAAATTTTGTTCCTAAATTTCTTATTGATGGAGGTTCACTGTTTACCTACGGTACTTTTGAAAAGTATTTTTTTCCTTTAAATCAAAAACTTCTTTTACGATGTTTAGGGGTAGTATTCGCTTAAGGTCATTATATTATTGAATATATTTTTGAAATATGAAGATAGCTACAATCAATTTTATTTAAAAATTAATATTGGGATACTGTTTTTCAATATTAGTAAGAATGTGTGTTCATATTAATTATCAAGGATTATTAAAGATCAAAAGATTGTGAGGTCAATTTATTGAAGTTTTAATTTTTGAGGATTTGTAATTTATTAAAATTGGCATTAGCACTTTTAGTTTATAATTGAATATTGTTTAAAGTGACTACCAAGATATTTCTTATTTTTTGAGGGAAATTGTTTAAGGAGCTGTTTACTGACGATGGACTTTTGAAAAATTGTCTCATTCTCATACGAGGACGTATTCACGATTGTATAATACCCTTTACTTATAAAGTCAGCAATCATAACATAATGGCTCTGTATAACTAAAGTTACTTGTGAATATGTATGATGCTCGGTTTTACAGGTAAAATAAAGACCTTTTGCCCACATTGCTTTGGAGAATATGTAACAAGTGTGTACTTGAATTTGAAACAAAGTTAGAGAATATGAACCTTAACTAGCTTGTTTGTCATTGTGGCAATTAACTTTCGGGTTCCTGACTCTATAGAGAAAATAAGTAGCGACCTAGCTTGTAAAGGGTATTTCAGGGGTTGAAGTAGATTACTCGTACAGACACAATACATCTGTATTCGTCTGAGGTAATGAATTCTAGAATAATGTTAGCGCTATATAAATAGATTAGCCTTCCTTCCACCTACCCTTTTCTTTCCATCTAAAATCTCATGTATTTTATGGTTAGGTGTAATGTTCCTTAACGTTTCTAGTCGAATTTCAGTTTTATACCCCACGGAAAAACAGCTCTTTCTATTAGTTTTGGAAATTTTAGCCCCATCATCCCTTTTAATTTAAACAGATCCTTCTTAGAGATTTTGAACTTTAAGAAAAATTAGGTTATCTGGAGTTGTTGTAATACCTGCCTTTCAAATTTAAATTTTCTACCACACCTAAAAATTAATAGTACCCCTGCACCCCTGCACTCCCCTCTCACCAACGATATTCTCCAATGTACCAATTAAACAAAAATTTTTGGCCCTTTTAATTTAGTTGGAATGGTCGTTTTACCTGTCTGCCAAATTTCAGTTTTCTACCACACCGGGAAGTAGTTATTGTGTATAATTAGTTTTAAAAATTTTAAACCACCTTCTTTACCCACCACAATCTCATTTACCAATTCACTATACAAAATTACAAATTTTAAGAGTTTTTGGGCCTATTTACCAAGTTTTAATTTCTTACCTCGTCCAATTTTTATTTTCTAACTATAGGTTCCGGCCCCAGTTCTTGGATCCCCATTTATAAATTACCAGTTTTTTTGTTGTTATATGAGGCTTATCCTTCTCTACCTTTATGCCAAATTTAAAATTTAAGATTTCCGTTTAATCTATCAGTTTTATTTTTCTACAAATACAATGTTCAAGCACCTGTTTCATTCTCTTGGTAGTTAAATTTTGCTAAAACTCTTCTTATTGGATGTACATTCCTTGGAAGGAAGCTCCCTGCCAAATTTCAAGAGTCCAAGCACAGGGGTTCACGAGATACGATGATGGTCAGTGATTCCGGGCTTTCCTCTTTATATATATATATTATTTCTTTTTTCAACTAATACAAAGCCTAAAGCGATGAATAAGGTATCAGTGGAGAGGAATATTTTACTGACTTCTGACATAGCATACTCACTTTACGTTAAAACACATTGTTTGTTTAAAATTTAAATTAAAAGAAAAATCTAACAATATTTTTGTATCAATTACAGAAAATAAACTCTCTCTGCAATTTTGTGTATACACTTCGCCGAGTATTTAATTTCAACAACCCAACAAAAGGCTAAATAATTATTTGGTGGGAGAGGGGGAGGGAAGGTGTGATGTGCGAAAGTTTTGCAAGGGCTTACTGGTATTTATATATACAAAATAACTGGCTAGTTTAATAGTGGCTGATGACCTAGAGGTCTCGAGTTTGACTGCTAGTTGGCACAAGGGGATATTTCTTGAGGCACCAGGGTTCAGTTAATTATCAGACTGAAGTTAGGTTAAGATCTTCATTTGCTTCACCATCGTCTCCTCTCATCGGGACATGGAGAGAGACTCCACTGAAAGGATGTACTTCTAGAACATTAAGGCATCTTCTAGATTGGTACATTAGTATTGGCTAATCTTTAAGAAAATTGATATACATATTCATTTAGCCCAGACACGCCATTATTATTATAAATAAAATTAATTTTGGAACTACCCGAATCAGAAGTATAATAGTCATTAGTGAGGGGGACAGGCAGATCGAGGATCGATACCTGGTCGGATGTACTGAAGGTATTTTCCCCTAAATGGTTTCACACTATCCATCTATACAAATTTATGAAAGTCCCATCTAAAATTCTAACTTACGACTATAATGCCTACGGTTAGGCATGACTTTAAAAACATTTTGGTACAACGTCAGGTTAGGTTAGTTAGTAAAATAATAATAATAGTAATAATAATATTTAGCACGGCGTCTTACTACCCGTTCGGGTTATACGCTTAAATACTAATTACACTAATGGATTAGGAATTGGGAGGGTTGAATTTAGACGAAGTAAACCCGCATTTACGTGGAGGGAGAGTGGAAAACCATTT
The DNA here is from genome assembly GCA_902155825.1 of Timema genevievae. Classification (NCBI taxonomy): domain Eukaryota; kingdom Metazoa; phylum Arthropoda; class Insecta; order Phasmatodea; family Timematidae; genus Timema; species Timema genevievae. Next base: position 44,913 of record CABFWO010001783.1, read on the forward strand.
AGAAAAAACCACCCCCAGTTCACCCGACCGAGATTCGAACCTCGATCCCCCCGTCCTCGGTGGTCGAGCTCAACACGACTAGCGCGTTAGCCAACTACGCCACCGAGGCGGGTAGTAAAATAATAATGAATAATTTCTTACACCCCCTTTCATTACCCATCAAGCCTTTTTTCTCTTAATTAGCTTTAAGAATTCAGCATTTGAAAGATAATAATATGATGTTATAATAAGCGCACCCAAATTTGCGTGGACAAATAAGGACACATGTCCAATTGTGTGTGTGTTTGTGTATATATATATATATATATAAAGTTCATATCTGATTGATCTTGGTCTTTCAAAGGTTGCTCCATAGTCTTCATAATATTTCATTACAAGATACGATTGAAATTTACAAGTAGACGTTCTATTGGAAAAAACAATGTCTTAGGTTTACAAAACTATTTTAATTTATTTTTTTAGGATTATAAACAACTTTTGAAACTATTTTTAAATATTTTGTGTCCATAACATTATATAAAGTTTTATCTAATCAAGAAATGAAGGCTATTTTGTGCTAAGAAGTCGTTTAGGATTACATTTCAGCACTTAATATATACATTTGACTAAGCCTTTATGCAAGAACAAGACTAAGCCAAACAGAATGTAGAGTTGAGTCAAATGTGAGTTGGTTTGCTCTATATTTTGCTTTAAGCCATCACACCATCTACTCAACAACACATTCTATTAGACACTCGTACTCTTTCTTCAATATACGGGCCACTTTGTTTGTGCTGTTTATAATCAAATATATATATATATATATATATAGAAGAAAGAAACGCTAGCTAATAGAGTTGCTTTCTTATATCCTAATTAGCTTTGAAATCACAATGTATTTTGTACTATTTGCAGCATAAAGCCACAACAGAGTCGACAGTGGCTGTAATATTAATGAAAGCTCTTAGTAGCAGATGATATCAACAAGTCCATCACAGACTTTGCCTTAAAATATGAGTGTATGAGTGCTAGACACCCTTTTGGTGATCTAAGACAAATATCTTGGGTTCAAATCCCATGTAAAGATGTAATTTGTCAATTTATTCGGATAAATACTTATATCTTGGTCGTTTGTGTTCCTAGTTAGCCCCATGGTTTAGTGGCTACGAACCTGAGGGTCCCAAGTTCGATTTCCGGTTGGTAGCTTGGGTATTTTTCTCGTAATGGAAATCATCCCGACAGTCACCAGAGTTTGGTTAGCTAGGTTAAGACTCACAACTGCTCTATAACTTTACAATAACTAGCGTCACATCATCTCATCGCATTCCCCGTCAGTAATGTCATTTGCTTAGAAAAAATAGTATTCCTGACCACTTATCTAAGAATCAAATAGCCGAGGCTGTTATTAATTTTAGAGAGGAGTTCACCAACTAGATATATTTGAAAATTGAAAAATAACACCTGGACATGGGAGTCGAGCCCGGCCCCCAGATGGGATGACTCCTGGATAGCTCAGTGGTAGAGCTTTGGCGTACTAAGCCAGAGGTCCCGGGTTCGATTCCCGTGTCTAGATGTCATTTTTAAATTTTTGAAAACTTATCTAAGAGTTAAGAGTTTAATTCCCGGAAAGGCAGTCACATTTATCAATATTTACCACCTTCGAAGAATTTATTCAATGAATGTACTTTTGTATGTTCTAGATTTAATCCAATTTATCGGTCACGTACTGATAAATAGATTCAGTTTATAAAATGTACAAAGCTATCCACAATTCAAAGTTTTTTTAAAAAGTAAATTGAGTTTTTAATGTATAGTAAAATTACGCTATAACTTTCCTAACATTTTATTTTTAGATATTGATTGAAATATCTAGTAGCCACTTCTGTGGTCACATGGTCTAAGGCACCACTTACACAATTTACTTGGATGCTTAGGATGGGAAGACACGAAACCAGGTCTGATATGATAAATTAATTAATTTATGATTTTCCACTCTCCCTCCACGCAAGTTCAGATACATTTCTTCTAAATTTAACCTTACTCTCCCTAATACGTTAGTATAGTTAGTACATGTGCACATATCTCTAATGAATATTGAAACAAGTTGGGAAAAAATAAATTTATTTGAGATGTAGGCTTAGAAACAAAAGGCTATCAAAATATTAACACATTTTTATGCTGTTGATAATTTAATTGAACGTTTTTTATACAAACAACTAATTTTTACACAAAATATCAATGATTCGTATAAATTGATGGCAGAAACTAGGGTGATACACGTGCTGGTAGCGACAGATTGCATATGGGTGTGGGTGGAGGCATATGCATGTTTGCTGGTCTACGAGTGGCATTATAACCTCTAGTAAAACCACATGCATCGCTTCTCCTTCGCCATATGGTACACTATCGTACACTATAAGTACTGCTCACATGTCAAAACTCGGTAAAAAAAAAACCTTCCCTTTTCACTACCCCATTACCCAAAGGGTGTTTTGATGACTGCTATTATTGAGCTGCCAATACTCGAACCTAGCCAGAGTAACCTTAACACTAGTATATTATTATTATTATTATTATTAGCACGGCATCTTACTAACCGTTCGGGTTATACGCACTTACGCTAATGTGCAATAGTAGGGTGATTGTGAGATGAAATGGAAGACCTACAGTTTAACGTGGAGTCCGAACCACGGTGGAGGCTTGGCATTCCTCACATTCACAAGTTGTGATTAATACACGTCTTGTCAGAGATGAAGGAAGTGTTTGGCAATCAGATAAATCTGTGCCGGGACCGAGGATTGAACCCTCCGGACCCTCAGCACTAGTATAGCACAGCTCAAGACTATAAATATAGTAGATTGTCATTCACTTCCAGACCACAAATTAGAATTCCTGGATATCTCAATGGTTAGAACATTATCGTACAAATCCAAAGGTCTCGGGCTCGATTCACGTGTCCAGGTGTCATTTTTCAATTTAAAGCGTATTACATTTAGATGTGGCTATAATTATTGTACTTGAAAACTATAATATCAACTATTTAATCCATCATGGTATGCGAATTTCTACAGATGGCATTGTATTATTTGGAGCAAAAAACCAACTACTGATTCGAAAACGGCTGCGTTATCTGATACCTCGTGATCTTAATATTGATCACACATAATGTAGCTGACGAGTTCCGCACATCCATAAAATATTCTGCTTTAAAATATATGTGAATAGTGACTATGGGCGTAGTATGATAATTCTATAGCTCAGTGGTCTCAGGACCGATTCACGTTTCCAGGTGTCATTCTACAACTCAAAGAATACAAATAATTAGGAAAAATCTTTGTTTGTTATATCTCCATTGATTCACCATAGCTCCCAAGTCATTTTGCTCGAGGATTTTTTTGTTTCAGACGTATCAATTATTATAATATGTGATAGAAAATTGGTTTTATTCATCATCAAACTAATATTAATAATCTGTGTTTAATTTAACAGGTTATTTAAAATAAATGGTATGGTGCATCGCACCGATCTTCTCTAGGTAAGTAAGAAATAAGATCGAGAAAGATCGTTCAAGATCGACGGAGATCCTTCAAAATAGAGGTAAATCCTGAAAGGTCAAGGAATTTTAGTTTGTAAAGATCAAGGAAATATCAAGGAAAATTTGTCAAAAACAAGGAAAATTGGTTAAGATCGATGAACATTGAGTAAGATAAATGAATATGGTAAATGGTTGAGAAAATTTGAAGAAAATTTTGAAATAATGCACAAGATTAAGTAGTATGGAAATTACGGAGAAATATTACTGAAGATGATACAAGATTAAAGAAGACCGTGAATTACCCATAAATAGATCTTTGATCAAGAGAACAATTTAATATTAACAAGAATTAAACAAAGAACGACAGAGAATTTAATCAAAATTCCACTGTTGTTCAACCTCATCTGCTTACATCACCTATTGCTGGACAAAACTTCAACTCTAGCAGTCTTTCTGCCATTCATCACAACGTTTTGAATCTGAAAAAATGTGGGATTTGTACTTTTAAAACATAAATGATGAAAAAATGTTCCTGAGGATCCATCCCACGAACTTCCTGCTCTCCTGGTGATCAAGGATCACGGAAAATTTTCACTAGGAATGGATATCGAATATCATAAAGGATTCAATGTTCGATTTATTTGCCTCTGATAATAGTTGGCCGATGAGTATTACTCGATGATTCTCAAAAATCGATATATTGTTCTTATGTGTATATTTGTGTGTTTGTTTGTAATAAATAATAACATTAATAATGGAAAAAATATTTGAATATAATAGCAACATTAAGGCTACAACCTTTTCCTACACTTAAAACTGCCTTTATCTCGTAATAAAATTTAACTATTTTAAAGATTGGGCTGAAACATTTTATTTAGTATGTTCACAGGGTACCCTTAAGGAATATGGAATTATATGTCTAACACTAAAATTAAGGGTAGCTTACTGATGGACAAAACGATAAAAAAGAATAATTTCTTAAAATCCGCCATAACCATGTAACCAAATTGTGTATCTAAGTTTTGATTAATACTACAAACAAAATGATATTCTAGATTAAACGGGAAAATTACTTTGAGGGTACCTTACATAAGCAAAACACTCCAATATGGATATCTCTTTAACGATTTGATAAAATGATAATTTATCATTGAAATGTAAAAATATATTTAATTTGATATTTTTTTATTTTACAATTTCCAAGATATTAGCTGATGTGTATTTTATTCAGGTATTTAAATCGTGATTTTAGTAATTCTGCTCTTTGATGGACTGAGAAGTTCCTCTTTTTCTCAATATTGATATAATAGTGTATATTATTTGATAAATGCCCCTTGGTGTAGTGTTTATGCCACATTGTAAACCATTTCATTACTCACAAATTACGAGTTGTATTAAATGCATCTAAAATAAAAAAGATAAAAAGTACGTGTGGCGCTTTGTATAGTATATTTTTTAAGTCGATATTAATACAATTTGATTGAAATTATTTTGAATATTGGAATTGATTTGTTAGTAATTTATATTTTTACAATGTGTCTTTCTACTTGTTTGTGCTGTAAGCTTGTATTCTAATTACGCTAATGGTGTTAGGGACTATGAAAATATTATTTAGAGGAAGTGTACCAACATGTGCGTGGAAGAAGAGTGGAAGACCTTTTTGGAAAAACCACGCTAAATACGCCCGACAGAGATTCGAACCTTGACCTCCCAGTCATCGCCAGTCTAGTTTAATGTGAGAGAAGTGCGTTAGACCATGTGGCCACCGAGGCGGGTTGCTAGTAATTAATTTCAGTTAAAGTTTTTTCTCTGATTTTAAGATCAACATATATTTTTTACCACAAAATCTATGTTTAGTGTTCAATAAGATAAATAAATTTTGTTCAATAACATCAATGTTATATGTTATCTAGGATCAATATTTTATTTGATAAGACCAACAGTGGAGGGAGCAATGCGCACTCTGTCTAGTGACTATACAATCACAACTAGCTTTTCCACCAATCCCCTTCTCACCCCGCAGAACTCAAATGAAACTCTTCCTACTTTAGCTGCCAGTATGTGTTACCGTTTTTGGTCCTGGCAAGAGACGAGCTTTTTTTTTTTATTTCCACCTACTTCCAACCATTCTTCTCTTCCCCTACATAACCGACGTACAAAAAAAAAAAATGAAACAGAATCACACACAACACAAAACACACCGAGTATCAAATCAGCTTGATGAGGTGGACAGTTGTGACATTGCGAAATTTTAGTAAAACATGCTAAGGCTAAAATGGGAAAAAGGGGAAAAGTTATATTACATATCCCAGGACTACTTTCATACATAAAACCTCATAAGGAATACAGCATATTTTTTTAATTAATTATAATTATGACCATTAACCTCTATGAATATTAATCTAAATTATTCTTTTAAAGTTCCAACGACTGTCCAACAGAGGAGCTAGCTAGCTATATTTGAGCTAAAATGGAACTTTCTGCCTTTTTACTTATACCTTGAACCGCCTCGGTTGCGTTGTTAGCTAACGCGCTAGTCGCGTTGAGCTAGACTGCCGAGGACGGGGAGATCAAGGTTCAAATCTCGGTTGGGTGAACTAGGGGTGCTTGTTAATGAATGGTTTTCCACTCTCCCTCCATTCAAATTCGGGTTCACTTCCTCTACAAAAATTCAACCCTCCCAAATCCTAATCCATTAAGTGTAATTATTAATTAAGCGTATAACCCGAAAGGTTAGTAAGACATGGTGCTAAATAAATTTTAAAAATAAATACTTGTACCCTTCATGCATAATATGGAGAAAGAAGAGATAAGTGGCAAGATACAGAAAGGTAGTCCTATTGAATGCATGAAAAGTGGACTCGGTACAATTTCCGTTCAAATGAAATGCTGTGAAATGTGGGCTCATGCGGCTCGGCTTTATCAAATACCTGGAAGACCGCGGTCCAGTAGCGCACCAAATACATGAAAGGTGGACTCAATGAAATTTCCACTCATCCAGATAATTAAATATCAGGAAAAGGGGATGCAGGGTATATATTTGTTAAAAGTTTTGATCAAAATATTGAAGTATTGTCATAATATATAGTCTACAATAGAACCAACGTTGGTGACATATTCAACCACAAAGCGCTGAAGTTGATATGCAAGATTAAGGAAGAGAACTGGAATAACGGTTACTGTTTTATTGTAACCAGCGTCAGCTTTGGAGTATGCGAGGCTGTAATCGTGTCATTTGTGTAGCACCCCATCCCATAACCTAACCAAACCTACAATTTGCTTTAACTTATCTAAATTTATATTATATATTTGGATATAATATTTAAGAGGAAAATAATAGCGTAGTTATTCAACCTCGGAACTTGCAACACAAAGTTAATTATAATGCATGAAAAGTAGACTCTTAAATTTCCGCTCAAATGGAATGTTGTAATGTTTCCTGGAGGTGTGAGTGGACATTTCACTTAGCTGATATTTTGCAGAGCGTAACCTTTGCGACAGCATCATATTAATTAAGTCCAATTAATATTAATTTATAGTTTATGCTAAAAATTTCCTAGCACCATATCTTACTAAAGGTTTGGGTTTTACGCTAATGTACTAATTGCGCTGATGGTTTTAGGGTTTAAGAAGGTGGTATTTAAAGGAAGTGCACACGAATATCCACGAAGTGAGTTTATTTTTCATATGGAATTCCTGACTGGGAAGAACATGACATCTATTTCGGTCGCCTGTAAGTAGAGTGTTTGCCACCCTGCTGTCACATAACGTTGCTAAGGGTACACCTGTAGAGGTTGTCCACAAGTAACCTCAATGATGTTGTGTGATGATAGTGGTAATTAAGTTGTGGTGCTAGTGGGAGTTAAGCCTTATTTACCAATCTCTAACAACCGTTGGGATGATTCCCCTTAACGAGAGAAAAATACTCTAGGTACCAGCCGGGAATCAAATTGGGGACCCCTATGCTCATAGCAAGTTGCACTGAACACTACACAACGATTCCGGATGAAGGAAGAGTGGAAAAATAAAAAATTCTCATTACACCCAGACAAGACTCGAACCCTGTTCTCTCAGTCATCGGCAGTCTAGTCTACTGCGAGAATGGTGCGTCAGATCATGCGGCCACTGAAGCAGGTTTATAACTATTTTTACAGGGAGACCGATTCAGATAAAATAGTTAATGTATAGAAACATTTTCCTTTTCCCTAACTGTGCATACATACAATTCATGAACTTTTTGAACTTTTTATAGTATTACACAAAAATCGCTGGGATTTTGATAAGCGTGAAATTTAATTTGTTACTTTTCAATTAGAACCACTGATTCGGTGTTTATATACTCGGGCACGTGTCCTTTGTTAGGTTTAAGGGCACTTAAATTGTTCGAAGATTCTAAAAAGAAGATATGAGCTGTAAATTTGAATTAAAATTATAACAAAATAATTTACATTCGTACTTTACATCCAACCTTATGGTATGTGAAGGCAAGCAATTTGACTTACCTTGGGTAAGACAAACAATATAATCATTTATAATCCAAACATGATCTGATTATAGACCTCTATGCATAAAATTGATTTTTGCTTTTCTTTATAAAGCCACTGGCCTTAAATTTTATTTATTCACGACGGTGGAAATGAAGACTAAAGCTTGATAGCACCTTCAGCAAAAATCTAGAGCAGAATCTGCTGGAGTGGCGTAGAGATTTACACTGTGAATGTTTACCCATGATTAAATGAAATGCAAACTTAAAACAGCTAATTATCAACATATTTTATTTTTTGGTGGATGCAGCCCGAGACTTTAGCTCAGTCGGTAGCAATTTGATTTCCGGCATTTCTAAAAATATTAACAACGGTGAAATGTGTGTTTCCACTAAAACAGTGATAAATAAACGGCCAGGGCTAGAATGTGTATCTGCTCTACAATTCGTGTACTGGTATATTCAGTCTAGTAATAAAGTGCACACTAAATACCCCGAATAAATGAGCAAAAAATACTAAAATTCCATGTATTATTCATATTTTATATCATATTTACAACGGATGTTTTCAAATCATAACGCTGTATCGTGACACAACCCAACACATCGATACACAGATTATCCATTAACAGGTTATTATAAATTTCCTCACAAAATCCAAAGAAACTGTCTGCTTGCTTCTAGCTCTACAGCACATGCGCATTGATTTGATATTTCATTGGTTCTCCCGTGCCAAAGATCTCAGGCAGAGAGCAGACGAAGTAGAGATGAGTCCAACCTTTGCATAACAGATCGTGCCTATGAGGCGGAAAATGTTGTGATTGGCATAGAGCTTGTCATGTGACCCATTTTCTGTTCTGCGCATTTTTTCCGGTGAACGTGTCGATTCGATTTTAAACGTAAAGTTCATTTAGTCTGATTTGCCAGAGAAAGTGAGATTAGAATTAGAGTACTAATTGTATGTATTTGAGTCGGTGTTTTGTAAATAGTTTCCTAATCTCACTTAAAGAAGACTATGGTACTCTTCCTCAATATTGTACCGTTCTTATCAAAAGCGTATTTTGGTAAATATATTGCGTACATACTGGACAAGTTTATTTTAGAAAAAATTTGCTGCTAGAGTTTGAAGACAACGGGCATTTTAAGGGCACTTAAGAGAATTATTTGGTATATTGGTTTGGACCACCCCAGTAATATAAATAGATATACACTTTTTAAAGGTAAATATCTTAAGTTAACTAACAGACGCAAAGAAAGTCAAAAGCCAAACCATCTTTGGTTTTAAATGATTTTAAAAACAGTTTTGGCCAAACTTTTTTGATCACGACCTTAATATCGTGTTTTCCTGGTGACCTTAAGTTCCACTACATAAATTTTAAATTGACTATTAATTTTTTATATATAAAAAACTTAACATAATCTTAATACTTAAAATACCAAAAATAGATTTAATTTAATTATTTGATACAATTTTAAAAAATTTTTAATCAAACAATATGTAAGGAATACTTATTTTGATTAAAAATATTAATTTAATAAAATGTTAGTTAAGTGACCAAAAATTATTTTATTTCAATGGCTAAAATAATAGCGTTTCATTCTTGGGGAGAATTCTTTGGCTTTTTATTTTTCATTGATAAATGCTATCAGATATTTTTAAATCAATTTAAGTAGCTTATTAATCTTACAAATTGAAAATTACACAAGATTTACCCCGTAAAATTAGACTTCATTACAAAATTTTCAAATGAAAACCGTTTAATTTATGAAAATTTACCTATAAACTAAGCAACGTTTGGCTCTAGTATCCTATCTTACACAATAGCCCCTATAGCCTTATACATAAATTACTAAATATATAGGAATTTTAAATACTAGAGTGATATCAATCCCATAGCGCTAATCATATTTGGAAATCATATAAAATTAAAACACCATTGTAATCCATTCATCGATGAATTATCCAAAGGATTACACGGCTGTAAATATAAATATGAAATTAATCCACTAAAAAGGAGGAAAATCTCATTGATGGCTTACGTGTTTAAAAATATATAAAAGCAAATAGATATGTTGTATCATTTTGTTTTCAAAATAAACCATTTCTGATTTATTACTTTAAATACTAAATTAATGAATAAATGATAGTACAATATGTAAATTATGATCTAAGCTTAGTACAATATGTAAATTATGATAAATGCTTAAAGTCCAATTTAGAAACATTTGTTGATAATAAAAAGACACAAATAAATAAAAGATTAATTTGCTTCTTTTTTAGAAGGATTTTTTTTGAAGATGTAATATTGAAAATTTCAATTTTGATTAGGGTCAAATACTTGTTTTAATTTACTGACGTTACATATTTTTGTATACATATATTTAAAACGTAGATCAATATATTTAGGTAATTATTCGTTGAGCTTATCACAAGTGCTTTTCATAAGTATTTTTAAATTAAACTTTATAATTTAATGAGCTAGCTAAATTTCAAAAGAGATACAGTAATTTTAGAAAAAGGACCATTTATTTCAACAGCAGTACTTAAAGTTCTTTCAAACTAAAATTTATTAATAGAAAACATATTTACTAAAAATATCTTTAAATTAATTTAAATTATATTTCAACAGCAAAGCTGCCATTTACGTAGATAAATTAATGTAGACTATACACGCTATTATGTTAGGTTGATGTAAAAGATTATTTGCCTACCTAAAGAAAGTATTGGGCTATAGTTAAGCACAAAATTCACGCCATATTTAAAGTACGAGTTTTCTATTAACCCTATAATATATTTTTAAAAGAATTGAGTAAATAAATTTTTACCAAGGTAAGACTCGTTAAATAATAATAACAATAATAATAATACAAGTAGTAGTAATAATAATAGTAGTAATAGTAATATAAAATTCTAAATAATAAAAGGTTTGAAATGATCCTACTATAAAGATGCTCTTTTATATATATTCTATCTTAAACATTTATAATTCATACTATGTACTATAGTGCTAATACTAAAAAGTGCCAAATTAGGATATGGTTAAAATTTTAAAAATAAAAGCCTTATCTCCCAGGGAGAATGCCACTCAATCTATTTTTACGTATTCATAATTCAGGTAATATGATCTGAAGCTGTAATTTTAATGGATAATAAAAGTAACTCCAACAAACAATAATATAGTAAAAATATTATCAATTTACACGTAAAATTCTTTTTAGAACTTTGTATATATTTATATACATATATATAGAGAGAGAAAGAGAGAGAGAAAGAGAGAGCCCATTAGGGAAGAGGTAAAAAAGGAGAATATTCCTCTCTAAATATATTATAAACAAAAATCCCATACAAATATTGCAAGTATTGTCTTTTTATGAATAACATTTTAATTGATTTTCTAATGTTATTCCTCACGTCGTGTTTCATATTTTCTGCTAAATATATCGGATGTATATTTGTTTTAAGTAGCCCTATTCTCTTCATTTTTACCCTTTTAGATTATGTGGTTAGTAAGCTGGTTTCACTCACATAGTCTGAATCAAAGTTAAAGTTGTTAATCTGGTTTAAATCAGTGTGTGATAGATTAATCTAATTTTGAATACCAGCAGGATGTACCTAGTGTGTTTTTTCCTGAATGGCTTCTAGATCACATACATATACTAGTGTTTATATATATTTATTAATACATTAAAATGAAAATACTAGCAAATCTATAATGATAAACTGATAAAAATAATCAATGAATAAAGTAATTAAATTAAATTATACAACTTAATAAATATAGTACGCTGAGGTTGAGGGAAAGAGAAGCTTATGAAGAAGGAGATTTCAAATATGGGATGACTAGGAGGAAAGAAGTAAGTTCTTGGAGTTTAAGGAGAAGGCAGAAGGAGTTCCAGGTTCACTGACTAAAAGAATAGACCTATTGGGAAAGAGAACACATTAATAATAACTGTATAATAATAAAAACCGTAAAAAGTATTCATCTTACGATTCCTAGCTTCCCACCATAAAAACGTTGATTCTCAATCTTTGTTATAGATACCCGGTTCTATTTCAATCTTGATTCCTTAAGGGAAGGGGGGGGAGAGAAGTTGATAAATATGATCGCCTCGTTATTTGTGTTGATTGAGAACGGGTGACAGGGAAGCGGGTGAGCGGGTAGAAGGGGGGGGGGAGAAAGGATGCTCCATGCGTCAGAAGGGATGTACAACATCGTCAATCTCGTTAACTGGCGCGG
>CABFWO010001783.1:57250-71560 GCA_902155825.1 Timema genevievae
CCCCCCCCCCGACAACGGAAAGGCTAAGGTCGTTAATCACCCCTCGGTGACATTCGACCTCCCTTCTCATTGCTATGAGGGTCGCGATGTGACTTCTTCCTTTTACCCTTCATCCTCTACCATGAAAACTTTCACCCTTTTCCCTTATATTAAACTATCTATTTACCCCTACCCCTAGGAATTGGCGTCGGTTGAATGGTTAGTATGAGTGACTCTGACCTGGTGGATCCATGGGAATGTTTTTTACTCAAACTAAATTATATGTTTTTAAACTTCCTTACTTTGGGGTGTAATCAATGCCTATTACTTAATATTCACATGATTTTATTTACAAAGTAACCTTAACTAATTCTCTTTCTAATATACATATAATCTTATCTTTAACCATCATCATAGTTACCTTATAAATATAATTAAGCTCTTCAGGCTTAATCTTTATTTCCATTTTAAAATATGGAGATACCTTTCTTTGTTTAACTATTATCATTGTTTCCTTGTAAATCATTATAGTTTACTTTTTAATGTAAGAGGAAAAATTCCTATACCTAGCTATCATAATTTCCTAATAAATTTAACCAGGTTAGTTCATCTTTATAATTCTAACTTTAGTTTTTTCTTCTGTAATGGATAATTTCCTATAGTTAAATATAATCACTTAAGTAAGCAGACTATTTCATTTTTCTAGCCATCAATATAAATTTATTTACGGTATAGTGATGTGAATGATTATTCTATCTCTTTTGATTCTCTACATTCTAAGGTAAGTAGATAAACTACATTATTTAACATCATAATTCCAATTTCGAGAGAGAATAGGTAAATTCCTTAATCTAATTATCATAATATAATTGCCAGAGTCAACATATAAATGAAATACACTCACCTTTATCATGATTTTATTTTTGGAATAATTAGAAAAATTTCTTAAATTTTTTGTTATCATTGTTATATTTCCAGAGGAGTAATTTTTTCCCTACTTTATTTCAACCTAATCTTCCCTCTATAGTGAGTAATTAATTTATTTCTTAAATTAATAAAATAAATACCTACTGGTGTTAGAACAATCTAAGGCATCAATCACACAACATACTGTACTGACAGTTATCGAAAGATCTGGGCTTGAATATCTCTTGAGTTTACTTAAGGTGGTTGATCCTAAATGGTTCTACACATAGACTACACTCACATAGGAGTGCATATCCTCTAGATTCAACCTACCTCATACCTATTAAATTAAAATTAATTGTTCTTTGCTTTTAGCCTTAACAATTATTAAAAAGCTTTGGAAACTAATTAACAAATCAATCAATTATTAAATCATAATTTTCTCAAAACATGTCCTTGATAAAAATAAATTCTACCAAAATTTAATGTAATTACTTCAAGAAAGGTATTGGGAAACTAATATTATATTCCCCAAAATGTAAATTCTAATATTAATTAAATTTCTATGAAGTGAATATTTTGCAAGAATAAACCATTTTAATTTTACCATGGACTGATACAAACGTCTAGCCTTTAAAAATAATTTAAACTAGGCTTGTTTTTCCAAACAACGAAGTAAAGGAACACTTTAATATATTAAAAACTATGACTCTTATAGATGTAGTGGCATATCCTATTATTTTCTCAGGCTCTTCAACTGTACAAAAAATTATTGACACAAAATTTCAAATATTTAAATCGTAGATAGCGGTGGAGTATCAAGTAAATACGTCCATAAAATTGGAATTAATAAAGATTCACAAAGGGAAATTAGATACAAAGAATTTAAAATACCTTTTTATGTGAGCTCTGAAAATAAAAACCCCATGATAAAATAGATACATACGCACACTTTTTATGACATTTAGTTTGTAATAAAATAGTCTGCAGGTTATAAAGAGAAGTTTGAAGTTGTAGTTTCAAAAAGGAAACCTGGTAGGTGGTTTTCTATTGTGATTCAACCCCGTCTCACTTCTGGCAAACTTTTTCTAAAGCTATCCATTTTATCGTTAAGTATTAGAACCTCAATACATATTTAAAAATTAAAATTAGAATTCAATATAGTTATTAAAAAACCCTACGGATAATAAATAGACCGATTATCATAGAAAGTTTATTTTTAAAACGGAAAATCACATTGCCACAGAAAGGGGAATATATGATTACAATTTTATTTATATTCTAAATATAAATAATTGGTAGTGTAATTACAAATTACACAGTAATCCGTAAGGTTTTATCTGTAATAGATTTTGATGACTTTTAGATACACTTTAGAATAATTAAGAATCAAATTATACATATTTATAAATTGCCAAATATTAGTGATTTTTTAATCAATATTGGCGGTTGAAAGTGGATCTCCTATTAAAACCAAGGGTTAGTTTACCCCTTTCGGTGGTCAAGCTAGATAAATGAACAGGTCATTTTGTCTGGTTTCCCAATGACGGACGGGCAGGACGAAGTAAAAAAGTCAGCCATATGTATACAAGTTGATTTTACATAAAGTCTTCAACCTCCATCCATAAGAATTTGGCTATATTTATGTATTAATACTGACATCTGATCTGTAGGTGCCAATTTACTAGTTATTTTTCCGTTTCGGTTGCCGTATAATCTCAGCAGACTAGACTGCCGTTGATGGGGAGATCAAGGTTCGAATCTCGGACAGGTGAATTGTTAATGTATTTTCCTCAAAATGGTTTTCCACTCTTCCTTAACGCAAGTGTGGGTACAATTACATTAAATACAAACTTTATTAACCCTAAAACTATTTGCGTAGCTAGAAAAAGCGTATAACCCAAATGGGTAGTAAGACGCAGCGCTAAAAAAAGGATTTAAACAGATTTAGGTCCACCAAAATGCCTAGACTTATTACATGCTGAGGATTTACACACAAATGTCTTAGTTACGATGTAATGCTAGGGATGATAAAAATTGAAATTTGAGGCAATCAACTTGTATAAGCAAAAAATGAGTGCAAAATATTTTGATTAAAAAAAACTTTTACACTTTAAACAGAATATGAACCCCAATATCTTTGTCACCTGAAGCCCAGTTTTATGTGAGAGTGACTCTTTAGATCATACATTTTACAGTATTAGTTATCTGTAGCGGTGTTTTCAAGGTATTAGACGGCAAGCCCAAATGGGAAGAGACTGGCAGAAAGACATATATGCAGATAAAAGAATTAAATTAAAGTTGACCTGAAAGAGATAGGATGTTATGAGGTGGACTGGATAGAACTAGCTCAAGATTGGGATAGGTTGTGATGAGGTGGACTGGATTTAGATCGATCAAAGTGGCGTACTTTGTAAGTGTGATAATGAACTTTAAATTTCCTAATGCCATAGAATAGTAAAGTACATATATAATATTATACTTTACTCGAGGCTGGAATGAGGAGTTTTAATTTCTGTCTCATTTTAACGTTTCCACCATTTTCCTAGTCTCTCGTAGGAAATCGGAGGTGTACCTTGTTTTTTTAATGTGTGTCGTCCTTATCTTTGTTGTGTGCAAAAGTGTGAAAAGCGTGCTCTAAGCCCAAGTCACGTATCGCATACTCGTCCCTCAGGTGCTATAAAGTAGCCGCAACATTTTGCTTTTCTTTCGTATATTTTATTTTCTCTAGAAGGCAGAGAACGTGGGAAGAACTTTACGTCCTCTTAAAAAAGTTTATACCTCTAACTATCTTAACTGCAGGGTTGAGGGAAATATTTTCCTATTACACTACAACTAGGTCTCGCTATAGTTTTACGAACTACAGTTTTAGATTGTAGAGTTGGCTGTCCTGACGGTGTAGAAGAGTCCTTGCTTACTAAGTCCTGAAAAGCATTAAACTTGGGGTTAAATAAAATTCTGTGTTTTCTCTTATTAATTCTACTTAGATTTGATTTTATTTAATTGGATCAATGTGGACAGAAAATAACTTGATCAAAATATACGAATCCATTTTTAATATAAATTTTTACTGTATTTTGATTATGATAAATTAACTGGTTATAAAAGGAGCTAAGTTAATTTATTAAAAATGATATCCAGGTAAATGCACTATGAAAAAATGGAACGGAAATTTAATTAAATTATTGTTTAAGCTCTTTTCATTCCCAGTCAATCCAGTAGCTAATTGATCTGACCATCAACTATAACCTTTGATTAATTGGGATGTATTTTTTTATTTAACAAATTACCAATATGTAGATCATAAACAAAATTCCGACGTTCACATAAAATGATATAAATACTAGTTTTTGCATAAAAGAAAAAATTCAAAGCACAACTTGATTAAAAAAAATTCAAAATGCAAAGATATTAAATTATTTTCTCACTTGGTTGGTCATTTAGTTACAAACCTATAAAAATCATGAAACATTTCATACAAATATTGCAAAGAATGGTTTCTTTCTTTATTATAGATAATTTAATAATATTGACCTAATTCTTTTAAGTTTAAATTCATTTAAACAAATAGCAGTTATAAATATTTATGTTATCATTTTAATAAAACCAACGTTTGATTAAACATTATTTAAAAATTAACGCTAGTTAAACTTTTTTCAACACTAGTCAAAGAGTAATCTAAAACAACGTGGTTAGGAAGATATTTGGTAAAAGAAAGGGATGAAGATACTGAGGAGTAGAGGATGATACATATTGAGAGCTTTCAACCATGTATTTATCATAATATATTGTTATGATAAGAAAACGTTTCAGATTATTGTGGAAAGAACATCCAGCGAAAATTGAAAATTCTAGAACCGTGTCCAGGGTGTTGACAGGTTAACCAAATGGGAAGAGGCCATTGGGAAGACCTAGACGAAAATCAGAGGATAACATTAGAATTGACATGAAAGAGATAGGGTGTAATTAGGAGGATTGGAAATAACTAGCTCAAGATAGGGATAGGATGTAATGAGGTGGACTGGATAGAGCTAGCTCAAAATAGGAATAGGGTGTAATGAGCTAGACTGGATAGAACTGACTAAATATTGGGATAGGGTTTAATGAGACTGAATGGATAATACTCGCTCAAAAGTGGGATAGGTGACGTACTTTTGAAACTGCGGCAGTGAACTTTCAAGTTTCTACTGCTATTGGCCATGTTAACAGTTAAAATGTGTTTAAATATATTTTGTATTAAATACCATAATAATACACCATTATGTCCAACCCCATTAATCCAAAGTTTCAAATAGTACATACTTTTTTTTAAAAAAAGAGGGTGGTGAAACAAACTTAATCAAATGAAAGAGAGAAGAGAATATTGAGAATAGCCTTAAAGTGAAAAGAGTATAATAATTGTAATGCACTTTAATAATAAACGCCAAATATAATTAATACATGTTGAATTTATCTCGATGTGTTTTCCAGTGAATAATAACAGTAGTGTAAAAATAATATAATTTAAGTGTAAATTTACGCTACAGTAGGTGTTCTACATAAGTTAATAATGAAAATCTTATAAATTTCAATTCAACTTTAATCTAAAATTTCTCCACACTGTGCGTTTATTCAAAATATTTGCTAATCTGAGCAAGCATCAGTTGGTTTAAGTTCCGATCAATGAGGTTTACTGTATTGTACATTTTAACTGACAAGTGTCTTTGATAAAAAAACGTTTTTTGATATCATAAAGTAAGGATATGTTATTTTCTTTCTTCTAATTTTTTTCTTTTTTGTTTCTTCCAAAGTGTTATTGTTTGATTTGTAGACCAAGACATGCCACAGCTGGCCGCCCTCCTCCCTCACACCACTCCCAAAAACACACATACACACATTTAGTTCTAAAGAAGGCCTATAGATGGCAGGCAGCACGCACAAGTGTGATCATCCTGCCGGCTTGTCACTTCAGTCTGATGGATAGCTTCTACAAGTAGATGGATTGATCCTTTAAGGACTTGGACCAGTTCACAGGCGTGTTCCTAACTCCTTCAATTTCCCCTTCCCACTCCAAATCTCACCTTTTTTTTTAGAGTCAAACAAATAAAAAAACTTTAACAAATGAGACTTAAACGCAACGACATTTAATCAATAACGTAATAATTGAAATTTTTAACTTTTTTGTTGTTGGTTCATGACAAAGCTTCATTGATATATTTTTTATTTGTACACCATGAACCTAAATATAATCTTTTAAAAGAACTAATAGGGTAGGGATAAAAAATAGTTACTATAGTAAATATATATAATTTATCATGAAGGGAGAGATGGCAGCATTTTTGACAAATAATCAACCAACTGTCCAGCTTGTTATACTAACCGTTTCCTGCAAACCACAACTTAAAGAACTTAAAAACCTTTTCCACGTACCTGCCATTATATGCACCTCAAACTTATTAACAAATTATTTGCATACAGTCTCGAGATTAAAATATCACATAAGAGATTTTATTTGGGTGTTTAGTTGTTCTTCGACTAGAGAAGTTGACATATTGAAAAGTTGCCCTTCACTCATTGTTTAAATATTGCAGACAATGGAAGAAAGAACGTTAAAAACATTAACTGGCAAATCCAATTGGAAGAAACAGTGGAAGACCTACACGAAAATTGGAGAGTAGCATTAATCCTTATCTCTTGAGGTGCATTCTAATGTGATAGAATGGATATAATTAATTCAGTAAGGATAGGGTGTAATTAAGTGGACTGTATAGAACTAGCTGAATATATGGAGAAGTTATTATATGGACTGTATAGAACTAGCTGAATATATGGAGAAGTTATTATATGGACTGTATAGAACTAGCTCAATAGATGGATAAGTTATTATGTGGACTAGATAGAACTAGATCAGAATAGGGATAGGATGTAATGAAGTTGACTGGATATAACTATCTCAAGTTAGATATAGGGATAATGAGGTGGACTGTATAGAAATAGCGCTAGAAAAAGATAGGGTGTAATGAGGTGGACTGTATAAAACTAGCTCTAGATAAGGATAGGGTGTTATGAGGTGAGCTTTATATAACTTAATTAGCTCAATTTAGAAATAGGGTTAATGAGGTTAACTACATAGAACTAGCTCAAGATAGGAATAGTGTGTACTGATATAAGACTGGTTAGAACTATCTTAGTATAGGTATGGGTTGTAATGAAATGGGATGGAGAAAACTATTTCAATATAGGTAAAGGGTGTTATAAGTTGGACTGTATTGAGCTAGCTCAAGATAGGGATAAGTGGCTTACTTTTGTAGGCACGGCAGTAAGCTTTTAAGTCACTAATACCACGTAGTAAGTGAGTAGGTGAATAGGTGAATAAAAAATCAATCCATATTATTAAACCCAAGGGTATAACAGAACACGTGAATAACAAACCAACCTAAAAGCTAACAGATTATACCTAAAATTAGAAACACACATTTAAACCAGTACTAAAACAGTGACAAATTAACCAAATTTATTTCCATTTCGGAATCCACTAATATTTAAACCAATAGGCTAGGAATGGAGAATAGGTGGTTCTTGAATAAATATACTTAGATTAGCGTGGAGAAAGTGGGGGAAAATATTAAGAAAAAAACCTCAGTACCTATATCTGAATTTCATCATTCCTCCCCATCATTGTAAGTCTAGTCTACTGTCAATTATGTGTTTTTGACCATTATACCACCGAGGAGGGTATACAAAAATTTCAATTAGTCGTTGACTAAAATGGAGGCCACTAATTGGGACTGGTGCCCTATTTATATGTGTTGAAAAAATTATTATTTTCTTAGTGATACTATTATTAATCAAACCTATTAATTAAAGTTTTAAAATCTAACTTCCTTAAGGATCACTGTATAATTTACCTTTACGTAACCTATTTAAAGAACATAAATGGTTAATTAAATCATTAATTTTTTTATTCCTATTTGTGGAAACAATATATATTTTAATGTATACTATATTTAATTAAAAAGTATTTATTCAAAAGTAGTGTATGCTTATAACTGTCCATCAAAATAAGTATATCTATTATTATTAGTTTCAAAATAAAAAAAAAATTTGATATGTAAATTCATGCACACTAACACAACAAAAAATGGTTTATATGACGTAAATTACTGCTTTGGTCTGATCCGCCAACTGATTTTACCACACGAAGGCAGAATTTTAAGAGCTCTCGTTAGTAAATTATCTTTAAGTGAACCACATACGACTCTTCCACAAAAGTAAAGCATCCAAACGCTCATTTTCATAAGTTCGTATTAAATAATTATAGGATTAAAAATAGATATATATTTAAATTAAAATGATATTATGTGAGAGTTTTGGCAGCAAAGTATTTCAATTCAACACATGATCTTGCAGATATTATGGTTTGGCGAATGGATATATGAAAGTCTATATGGTACGTCTTCTAACCATCAGTTGGAAACACTCATACTGAAGGCTAGCCTGAAAAGGTAAAGAGGACGTGGTACTTTTAAAAAAAGCGATAACTGAAAAGTATTTCAAATTACCTGCCTCGGTGGCGTAGTTAGATAACGTGTTAGTTTCGTGTTGAGCTAGACTGCCGTTGACGGGAAGATCGAGATTCGATTATGACTCAGGTGAAAACTGGGGTGGTTTTTTCCTAAATGGTTTTCCATTATCCATCCATGCAAATTCGGGGTCACTTCCTCTATATTCAACCCTCCCAATTCCTAGCCCAGAATCATAAATATTACTTATACGTATAACCCGAACTGGTAGTGAGACGCGGTGAAAAATAATAGTAATAATAATCATAGTAATAATATTTGAAATTGTATTGACACAACCACCAATCATTATATAAAAAACCAGATATTTTTATTTTGTTTATCAACTTCGGTGTGTTTATGGTCTAATGCGTACCTCTTTTGTTAGTTTAGGTTGCTGGATCAGAGAATATATTGGTTTGAAGCCTGGTCGTGTGAAAAGGGGATTGATTTTCGTATATTGTCTACACATTCTTATTATTGTAGCTAGTACCATCACCACGTCATATTGTAGCAAGATTTTTGTATGAGGAATGGTAAATTTGTTAGTTAATTACTTTATTAAAACACTTTAATATATGCATACATCAAGCCATGTGATCTGCAGCCGTCAATTTTAATAGATACTAGCAATTCCGCACGGCGTTGCCCGTGACCCACTGTGGTATAGGAATTATATAAGCCCCCTCTTCCCCCCCCCCTCCGGTGCCCTTATCTCTGAAAAGTAATTATAAACCAGATATATAATTCTTTTTGAAGATAACATTTTTCAAGCCCCCCCTCCCCCCCCACACACCAACGTAATACCCGTATTTCTGAAACGTAATTCTAAATTGGATAAAAAATATGTTCTTAAAAATTTTGATATAAATAACCTAAATAAAAATTTAAAAATTCGGCTTGGAGGTCCATTAGGACCCCCTCCATCCACATACGTTAAAAGTTTCATATCTCTTTATGTTGTAGCTTTGGCTAGGCATCGCACTCAATAAAACACACGCAGGCAAACACTTACTTTTAATTATTATAGATTATTAATACTTATACATTAACACAAATTATTTGGTTAAATGCTATCAGTGTTGAACGCAAATAAATATGTTTGAATAATTAAAATTGTTTTTGCACTCAAAATTGGGATACACGTGTTCAGGTTATAAGCATATAATTACAATTAATTAATTAATTAATATTACAATTATACTGGTGGGGTAGTGATGATGATGAAAGCATTTTATAGGTAAGATACCAGCTTTTATATCAAAAGAGGGTAAGAAAACATTAAGTAAGAACCAGTCTCGATAGACCAGACCAAGACTTGAACCCCGATTTACTTATTTTTATTTTTTATTTATTTAGCACCACGTCTTACTACCCGTTCGGGTTATACGCTTAAGTACTAATTACACTAAATGGATTAGGAATTAGGAAGGTTGAATTTAGAGGAAGTGAACCCGAATTTGCGTGGAGGGAAAGTGGAAAACCATTTAGGAAAAACCATCCCCATTTCACCCGACCGAGATTTTAACCTCGATCTCCCCGATCCTTGGTGGTCTGGCTCAACACGACTGGCGCGTTAGACAACTACGCCACCGAGGCGGGTCCCGATTTAATTGTCATCAACAGAGCAGTATAAAATATTACATCCAATATTTATAAAAACATATATAAGGCAATATTGTATTTTAGTTTATCAAAGATCCGTTGTGCCCAATGAATAAGGACCTGTCCAAAAACTTGACATGCCAGCTCTAAACAATTTGCAAGCCACTGTTGACCAAACTGTCGCAACACTTTTTAATGTTATAAGTTATTTAACTTCATTTAAAGTAACCTCTTTGCTTTGGTTTTTAAATTAATATTCTTTATATAATATATATTATATTTAAAATTGTAATTGTAATTGTAATATTGTAATAAATCCTAGACGTTATAATTTCATTCCTTTCTGTTTTTAATCTCTTCCACTAAATATATAGCCACAAATTAAATTTGACTAATATTTCAGTACTTAATAATGAGTTGAATCATTTTATCGCTTAAATTAAGGAGATAAATAAATAAAGATTGGTAGAGCATAAATATCTCGTTTATTTCAATTTTCACAGAGAAAACCTTATCTTAATTTTTCATACGTCAAGTAATATCTCCAGCATTCACCCTCGATAGATATTATCAATACTCATAGGATAATATTATTGATATAATAGTATATCATAAAATTTGGCTAGTATTTGTTTATTTTTTAATAATTTATTTCTAGAGAATAGTAATATATATAATAGTATTTTTTTAGTTTCACATAAACAAAAATGAATTACAAGTAGACGAAGATAAAAAATAATGTATAGGAATGTTGAGGAATCACGAATGAGCTGGTGGCATCAATTATCTATCCTTTAAATAAGTTTTAACTGGTACCGCATTCTTACGCAATAAAAGAAGGAGCGTTGGTTGTAAATATAATGTTATATGATAGTAGCAATGAAGGTCTCCAAACAAAATAAAAACAAGAAAATCTTTTACTTTCTATATTCTCCCTCCCAATACTTTATCTTCCCCTGAGTACTATTCTCTGTCTTCCTGCACTGTTAAGTTTTATCAGAAACATATTTTAAAATATTGTCCATTTTCGTGAACTGGGCTGTCATATTGACCATTTAATTAACAGGGCAATATTTGCATCAACTCTTTCTTATTACATAAATTGGATTGGAACTTACTGTACTATCTACTGTAGGGGAAAGTGGCGAGGAATGGGACGAAGGAGGAATTGGACATCAGCTATATAAAATATATATACTTGTTTATGTCTCTAATTTTCACAGTTGGTATGTATTACCAGTGTGTAACTGTTATGTGAACATCAAATGATTACATAGCTGTGGCTAATTTACATTTAAAATAGTTAAATTTTTTAACCAAAGAGTAAGTGTTTACTTTTTTAATGAAGTAAATTTTTATTGTAAAGAATAAGGCCACAAAAAAATGAACATTCTAGCAAATAGTGAATTATTTGCTGCATACTGGGAATATAGTGGTTTAGTTGATAAGTTAACCTCAAGATATTCTAGAACTTTAAACAATCAACTAGTAGGAGGAATGGGAAACTGTCCCAAACCTCCTGCTAAGATATGTCCTAAACCTCCGGTTAAGATATTTCTATATGTTTAATTTTAAAATTCGGCTAATATAGACTGTTTTTAAATGAATTATATGACTGCATAGTTTGTTAGATATTATTTAGCTTTTTTCCTTTGGTTTACAGGCTTAAAAAAATATGCCATGAGTGTGTGTGAAAAGGACAAACACGGTGAGATTAAATGAATATCAATTAAGAAATGTTGTGGCAGAATTTCTTGGGGGAAGCTCAATTAGGGAAGTAGCAAAACATTTTATCATGTTCAAGTCATCTCTTTCCAGGT
The DNA here is from genome assembly GCA_902155825.1 of Timema genevievae. Lineage (NCBI taxonomy): Eukaryota > Metazoa > Arthropoda > Insecta > Phasmatodea > Timematidae > Timema > Timema genevievae. The sequence continues at coordinate 69,102 of CABFWO010001783.1, forward strand.
ATTTTAAAAGAGCAAAATTGTTGGGACCTGATGAGAGGATTTCTTGCAAAGCAACTATGACATTTCGGCAAGTTTTCACCAAAGAGCAAGAAAATAAATTGGCTGATTACTTAAAGATATCATCCAAAATACACTACAAACTGACAATGATTCAAGATCGTCAGCTGGCATATAAGTTTGCTTTAACTTTCTCTTGTAAGCTTATATAAAACTGGAAAAAAAATTAAATATCAGGCAAACAGCGGATCTTTGGTTTTATGAGGAGAAACACTGACCTTTCTATTAGACCGCTGGAAGCAACAAGCACGAGTAGGTCTACAAGTTTCAATAGGTTTAATGTTAAGAAATTCTACAACAATATCAAATAAGTCTAACAGAGATACACATTCTCAGCTTATAAGATTTGGAACTGTAACGAAACAAACATCCTTACAGTCCACAATACATTCAAGATAATTTCACAAAGGTTTAAAGCAAGTGAGGCAAATTACCTCAGCTTAACGTGGCCATTTTGCCACAATGTTGTGTTTATTATTGCTCTGGTAAATACAGTTCCGCCTGTATATGTCTTCCCTCGTAAATATTTCAAAGACCATCTAATCAATAATTGACCTCCAGGAAGTCTAGGATTGGCTCATACTAGTTGTTAGATGACTGCAGAAAATCTCTTTCATGCTATCAAACATTTCATTTCTAACGTCAAGTGTTCTAAAGAGGACCCTGTTGTTTTGTATTTGGACAATCACAACAGCCATGTTAATTTCTAAATAGTCGAAGAAGCTAAGGCTAATTGATATAAATCTCATTACACTTCCACACCATTGTAGGCATCGTTACAACCACTTAACGTGGCTTTATAAGGGCCTCTCAAATTACGATACAATCAAGTAGGCAATTATTGAATGGCCTCCAATCCTAGACTAACAATCTCTATATACCATGTTGCAGCGCTTTTAAATAAAGCATTTACTGCTCCTTTTCCAAAGATAATATTTTTAAAGGATTTCTGAAGACTGGAATTTGGCCACTAGAACCCAACACGTTTACTGAAGATGACTTCATGATGACTGTTGTCACATATCACCCAGTGACGAATCCATAGGAGGGATTATCATCAACTGTTTCATCTCCTGATGGCATGGCGACACCTATATTTCAGCAGACTGATGGGAGGACTACAGTTTTTCCACACAAAGATGTTCACCCATACACTAAAGCAGGCCCACGAAGTACTAATGGTCAAGGAAGAAAAGAAGTAAAAACTCTTATCCTAACATATATACCAGAAAAGGCTAAAATTGAAGAATAATGGAGGAAAAAAATTGCAAATATAGTTAATGTTGGCCTACTAAAAATATTTCAGCAGAAAGCTAAAGTTTTGATGATTTGCAAGATATTGATTCATCATCTAGTGACCTCAACAATTGTTCAGAATCAGAGGAATTCTGTTTTGATGTGGCATCTATTAAAAATGGTGACTGTTTTTGTGAAATTTGCCACATGAAAAAGTGTTGTGCATTATGTAGGTAGGGTAGAAAGTAATGCAGACAAAGAGGGCTTTGCGGTCAATTTTATAGGAAAGAAATAAGGTAAAAAATTGATTTTGTTTGGCCTCCGGTAGAAGATATTAGTTCTGTATCTGAATAGGACCAAGCTTTGAAACTTCCGCTAATTCGTCAAGGTGGTGGCACAGAAAGGGTTCTTGCGTTTTTCAATTTTCAAATTGATTTGAAATCAAAGTTTCCAAATATCCGTCAAAAATATTGACTTAGCCTCGGCCTACATCTTTTATGGGTGTTCTATATACATTTATATTTGTGTTTTTTTGTTGGTTTTAACTCTCAATACCTTTTGTAGTATTGTCCCATTTCTACTACGCACTTTCCCAATCCTCCTGCTACCAGGATGAATGGGACACTTCATCATTTTTAACTTTCATTATCATTTAACACTTCATCATTAAAATAACTTTATAACTATTTAACTACTATCAAAATATACTGTTTTTTTTAAATATAAGTACACAATTAGATATAGTTCCTTTTAATATACATATAAATAGATTTAAGTTTCCAAAACTCAGTACAAGAAATCTAAACTGAATTGTCCCATTCTTCCCCACCCTCCACTACCAATATAACTTAACCTAAACTTACAGTCTTAAGCGATTAAAAATTGAGTTAACTTAAAGACCAAACCTGTTCTTCGCTTGTCAATTTAACGATCCGAGCAAATATTTGTCTATTTCAATATTTTAAGGTAATAATTGGAGCTGCACAGTTCATGAAATTGATTATGTATATCCCAATATATTAAATGGTCATAATAAGAGGCCAGTTCATGGAATGGGCATAAATTTGCCAGATTCATGAACGAAGTAAAAGCACAAATTGGGTGTAAAACACATACATATATATATATACAGTACGGGGCATATATATATATATATATACAGTACG
>CABFWO010001783.1:71663-83795 GCA_902155825.1 Timema genevievae
TATATATATATATATATATATATATATATATATGCCCCGTACTATCTGAAGGACTCGCTTCATTTATTTAATGTATATATATAAAATCCAATTCATGAATGGTGCAAATCTTGTGCTGTCCAGTTAGTGAGGTGAGTATGTTTTGAACTGGACTGCTCCAATCGTTCTACTCTAATACTATTATAGCATATTATACTATATTTATTTTAGTTAAAAATGAATAGATTATTTCATACACTTTTCAGATTTGAATAAATAAAGCTTATAAGACCTACACGATTAATTTTTTTCAAAATAATCAAAAATGTTTAAATAGTAAGCCAACCTTTCCGAAGATAGCAATTTTTTTGACATCAATTTCTTGAACTATATAAAAAAAATCTGAAATTTAAATCATTTATTTCGAAAGCTACGTTTACAAAATTTCAATGTCAAAGATAAATTCAATAATTAATTTAGGTTGGTTGGTAAATTTTTCACATAAATTCCAATGTCATCAAACATAAGTCAAAATAATCATCCTCCCACATCCTCTTCTTCCTAATTAGGTCAGTTAGAAAAGTTACTAGAGCTACTCTAATGTTTTCATACGTCCAGTCAATTGATCCACAGTAGTTTCTTTTTTTAGATTTTAGCACGAACTATAAAATTACAAATTATCATAGTGGAATATCTTAAATGTTGGCAAAAAAACTAAGTATTTTGATAAGAGAACCTAGCGATGAATATTAAACACCAGTTTGATATTTTTTTTACTAAAAATGCTTTTAATTATTGGAGCAACGGAATTGTTATTTTTTGCATTTAGTTTGTAGTTCAGAGAATGCTTAATAAAGGCTATTTATGCCCGAGCAGAGCACAAAATGTTGCCTTAAGAAGTTTCGTAGCTTAGAGACTGACAGCAAATCCCCTTCATTGATAATGTGAAGTTGTAGTGAGAATTCTTGAAGTGACAAGCAAGTTATTAATTAATAAGAAGCTAGGGTTGAGCACGCTTCCTAGTGACAAGTCGGGGAGTTAGTTGGAGGGATGGGTTATCGGGATTCTGCCAGACACAGGCCAGCATAACATTCACTAGCTTGGAGGAAAATAGGGTTAAACTTTATAACTTGAGAGGAACTATACATGCAGTTTACTCTTTATATAGTTTCCATTTTAATTTTAAATTACTAATTTAAAATCATTTTTAATCGTGAAAAAATTGGCCTAAAAATTGTGATAAGTATTCAAGTTATAACTGACCCGGAACTCAAGATAGTAAATTATCACGCCCGTATTATGGCCGGTCCGTATGCCAGTCTGTTTATTTGACCCCAAGTACACCTGTCCTCAAATATTTATTTCTGTTCCTTAGTAAACAGGCAATACTCTTTTTTATGGATCTTTTTCGAATTTAATTGATTAGGAGTTATATGGATATAAATATTCTTTTTTAGTTTGAATTAAAAATTTAAGCGTATTCTCCTGAAGAATGATATTTGAAAATTGAGAATTTATCGAAAATTGTTTAAAAAGTTTTTTTTTAATCTATACATGGGGGTGGTTAACATGAAAATTAATATTACATATTTTTTGGAGGGTAAATATTTGATCTAATACATTATATGCCTACTGAGCTAGGGGTCATGGGATTGATTCTCGGCTTACTTGAAAAATTGATCAGATGAAATGTGGTTTTACTCTTTCATTATGATGATTAAACAGTCGGGGACTGGATGTTGTCCCTGTCCTAGTCTTAAGATAGATTACAAGGCATATAAAGCCACGACAGAGCTAGCGAGCTGGTAGCGGAAAATATATGGCTTGAATTTAAAACTGACCAAGGCCAAAGGCTGTAAACCGTAATGAACGTAAAAAAAAGTTTGGAAATGTAATTTATTTTCCTCCCCTTTTAACAGAAATTGAAATTAAAAGCTTTTTTGAATACACACATATGTATACGTATATACACATATACATATGTATACGTATATACACATATACATATGTATACGTATATACACATATACATATGTATACGTATATACACATATAAATATATTTTAAACCGGGCATTATACTACTATACAGCCACATCACTCCCTCACTCACTTACTCATTCACTGACAATAATGTTTACCCACTTCCAGATGAGCTAGAATCTTGAAATTTGACAAACTTATAGCTTTTAGCCTGTAACCGGCGGTAAAATAGCAAAAAGTTAAAAAAAATAATTTCTAACCCCCGAAAAAACTTCAAAGTGGCGGAGCAACTTTAAAGTCGGTGTGGATCTTTCTTGGGAGGTATTTTATGGCTATCAAAAAAGGGATTGCACCAGCAGCTACGGATTTAGTGAAATCAACACGTTTGGTCCTTTTAATTTTTGTCGTATCTTCATCGGCTATACCTTAGATAGAGCTAGATTTTTTGATTTTAGGTAAATTTCGCACATTTACAACACATTTTTAAATTTCAAAACAACGCTGAAATTACATTAGTTTACATCCACTTGTAAAGGAAACTCGCTGGGGGTTTGGGGGCTGAGCCCCCAACGATCAAAGCGAGTACATTATATTGAACATAATTTCATATAAATAGTGAAAAATTTTGTATTTGTATTATATCCACCATAAGTCCCTTAAACATAACTTCCTATACATTATCTTTTACTTAAGTAAATGTCGATATTTTTAAGTCATGTTTATTTGTTCATTCAAAACTTTAAAAGAAAAAATGGTACCCATAAAGGGATTGTTGGGTATATGGGGTCTGAGTTTTCATATCTCTCTTTCATTCTCCCTTCCTCCCATCCCCCAGTCCCCACGTTTCCTCCCACCCCAGCTGTTTTAGATTCTACCATTTTACGAAGAGGATTTCAGAAGGTTTAAAAGAATAGCCGTCTCCTCTTTATGCTCTTGTTCGTAAGAATACCCCCAACCTCCAACCCCCTTCATTTCTCTTCTCATTGCCTTGTCATAAATAATGAAACATCTCGGAGAATTCAGAATCCGCACTTGCCACTTACAGTACGTGTCGCTGTGTCTGCTTCCGTTGTTTATTTTTTCCTTCCTTTTTTTTTTTTGAAAGCTATTGGAAAATGTATTTAAAAAAAGGGGATTTCTTGACATGATGAGCCCGTCTAATGAGCTACATTTCCTTAGAAACAAAGAAAGATACAGGTCGGTATCGTAGTTTTTTAAATAAATTATTCCACTGGTTGTTCTTAAATATAAATATACGTATTTTAGAATATGTTTTAAATACTTTAAAATTCACCCGCTTTTTATTTATACATAATTTTAATAATTTTAAGGGGTGTACTGTTAGTCGACATCAGTGGTCTTGGGGGAAGGTGTATGCATCAAGGATATATATTCTTTGGTTCAAAACCAGCCTGAATCAATCAGTTATTCCTAGCTTATCATTTAGTAAAATGTCTTATCAACTATCATATTTAATTGGACCCGTGGTATAGTGGTCGGTGCACACAACTACGAGCCTAAGGATATGGGTTTGACTACTGGATGATACCATAAATATGTTTTTCCTGAAAAAGGAGTTATCCCAAATGTTACAGATCTTGGGTTGGCTACGTTTAAGCTAAGCTCAAGAGTTTATTCTGTTTCCACACCCTAATTTTCATGATCACCTACTCTTATCGGAACATGGAGAGAGCCTTCACGGAAAGGATGCATGATTAGTACATTAGGGCATTGGTACATTAGTACTGACTAATCTTTCCACAAACTTGGCTACGAGTTAAGTAACCCATACAGCTTTTTATATATATATATATATATATAAATTTTAACCATCAATCTTAGAGTTCGTGAACCTCAAACATTTGGACTAATTTCAATTTCTTTTCTTGACGTTCTACTACTTTTTTTTATTCTATCCTCCTTCATCCGTTCTCCTCCTATCCTATAAAGTTCTCATTCGTAGCACAAGTAGACTAAAAAGCCTCATCGATAGAATAACCTGGTCTTTATCAAAAACTTTCCCCCTCCAAATCATGACTCTTTCCTTAAAAAAAACTTCTGAGTCCACAACCGAACCCTTACAGAGCTTTCTTACGAAGCTGCTTGGCTCCTTCCCCACAGAAATACCGCACAGAGGGATCCCCCGTCTATTTATCGATTTCCCCAGACCAATTCTCGGAGCTAACTCCCTCCATCTGTATTCCAAAGCCGTAACATTCGATAAAGGAGACCCAGATATTACTTCCAAGTCCCATGGAAGGGCGCCTTTAATGTTGGTTCAAATATATAGTTCTTTGAAGTTTCTTTTTAAAATTGTTTTAAAATTGAAATGTTTAAAAAATTATATTAACTAATTTTACTTTACTGATTCGGGTGTTGTAAAACTATAAAAGGGCATAGTAAAAATTATCTTGTTTTAGAAATATATAATAACCCTATAGAAAAAAATAATCCTGTACGTCAATTAGTTACATTGTCTAAAGAAATTCTTTTTAAGTCAACATAGTCGAATAAAATTCATTTTTAAATGTTTTCACTATGGTATTTTCTCATAAACATACATTTTCAGTGTTTATTTTATCATATTAAGCTGCGATCTCTTATCACTACCATTGCCTTATCTTAACCTAAATTTTACTTATACATTATTCACCTGTGTTCTTTGGCCATAGACATTCAGAAACCCTTTAAAATGAATATAGTTTGTCACTATGTTTGTTCACTTAGTGATACGTTTAAGATTGGGTTAAAATTCATTTTAAAAGAGTCGATCAGAAAAAAGGTTTAAATTGATATTCATTAGAATTGCGATATAATTGAAAGATCGTTTGTTGCCAGTTTATTCACTAGAAGGTTCTTATTCTTGAGGTTGTGCCATTAACATGATAGGCGCGGCAATGTTTGTGAAGGAGAAGCTCAAAATGGTGATTTGCTTATTATTATTATTATTATTATTATTATTGTTAGCACCACGTCTTACTACCCATTTGGGTTATACGCACTTACGCTAATGTGTAATGTTGGGGTGATTGTGAGATGAAATGGAGGACCTACGGTTTAACGTGGAATCCGAACCATGGTGGAGGCCTGGCATTCCTCACATTCACAAGTTGTGATCAATACACGTCTTGTCAGAGATGAAGGAAGGGTTTGGCAATCAGATAAATCTGTGCAGGGACCGAGAATTGAACCCCGGACCTTCAGCATAGAAGTCCAACACCTTACCCCTAGACCACCAGGTCACCCCACCCGACTTGCTTAATAAACTGGTCTCTTGTCGATGTGCACCTTGTTGAATCGTCGTGTTTCTCTTTCATAGTTACTCGCTTACTTATAAGGGAGAAGTTAAGGAATTATACCTCATCGCAGTTAAGATTATATTTGGAAAGATGTGTCACATCAATGCAGAGTTGTGCAGAAAGATTTAAGTTTATATCATTCGTTTATCTTTGCTGTTTTCTGCCAACACGTGTGGCACCCCATCTGGCACAGACTTTTGATTATTGCAATTCATCCAAAAGGATGTGTTGCACCAACCATTGGATTGTTATTAAAACGGCGTGTACATGTTAAATAGATATGTATCTCAGTTTTAAGAACAAATATTCATTACTAATGTACCACTGGCCAGGGGACGTCCGAATAAGACTAATTGTACATCCTTTCAATTTAGGATCTTTCCATTTCCCAATTAGGTGAGAGTATTATAGTCAAGAAAATGAAATGGTGAAGCCCATTATAATCTTAAACTAAGTTAAGCCTAATTAACTAAACCCTGGTGACCATGAGAATTATTCACCTTTCTAGAAAAATACCATGGTACCAGCCAGGAATAATAACCGGGACCTCCAGATCAGCATCCAGATGATCTGACCACTATTCTACTATACTAAGTGTCAGGTTACATCGTAGGATAATCTAAAGTAAGTCCCAATACACCACAAGGCTGTCTTCTATCTTAAATAAGTTTAACTTTGCGATTTGACCTTAGTTGTTGAGAAGATTGGTCGGCAGCCTTCAACCCGAAATGTTGTCCATCACCTTTTTCCTGACAGATTCAAAGAGACGAAATCATTTGGCAACATGTAGCCTTTCCATCACTACACTGCTCTACACTTCAATAATATGAATCTTTACTCACACAAAGTATATCATTCCACGCATTTTAACAAGAGTTTTCTAAGCAAGTCACAATTTTGAACCTCACATGCACACTTCTTGCTGTGCATATAATATTAATTACAACCACAAGCATTCTAATTAGTAAGCAAGCAAGGTTTGTGCTTTCAATTAAATAGCAATGTTAGCTAAGTGTACGCTTCACATGCCCATCAACTCTGTGACACAGTCTACTAGAAATAGTAAATTTACACGAAAACTATTTCACGTGGATCGTTTCTGATTAAACATTAATGGAGATAAAGAGTTAAGAGAAGTTCCAAATACCTAAAATTGTTGAAATATTAAATTATATCTAAATAAAAACTGCATTGAAAAGGCCATTTTGGACCATTTAAAATGGCTTCACAGATAAGCACTGTGCACGAATCTTCATTCTGTCTTAATAGGGACATAATGTATATATTCACAAGTCACTTTGTTCCACATCGTCACCACGGAAAATGTTGAGTAATCATTCAAATACAAATGCACTTCACACCTTTCTGGCATATCGTGGGTGTTTGATTTTCCCTTTTATTCCCATACTTCGCACAAGCCGGGAGCTGAGCTGGGCCTGCTCTTATTAGGACACGTAACCTTTTGTTTCTTATTGACCCTCGTACATCCCAGTGCATCCCAAATAGATTTTATCTCCTAAATCCCAATCAACGGCATCAAAGTGCAGTGTGACAGTTCGGTGATGAATGACGTTGGTACATGAGTGAGACAGTGAAAATAAGGGTAAGGTCATTTTACTCACATTATATGTTTGGTGATAAATTACAATTTATTTTAAAACATAATTTGCTATAACATATGTTTAACCTTTAACCACTCAAATTAATTTAAAAAGTAGCACTTATTTAACCTTTTTTTGTATGAGTAGCCTTAGTAATAATATTAGCAAATTAAAAGCCTTTTTTTAAATATTTTTTTGAAACTTTTATCAAAAATAACTATAATTTAAAAGAAAAAAGCATGCAATTTTACGATTAATAATCTGTACATGACCAGCGAAACTTGGGATATCAAAAATATATTTAATACGGAGAAAGCCAAACCGTATTTAATGCTCGTAGTTTTTTGAAAGACGACACCTAGGCTCGGCTTAGGGCGCTTTCCCACTGAGCTATCCAAGAGTCAGTCGTCCCAATCTCAGGTTCATTCTTCACTTATAATTATAAGGAAAGAGTCTATGATGGACCTATTGAGCTATCCACATCCACCAGCGACTCATTCATAGGTTCGATTCCCAATAACAGGTGTATATTTTAAATTGTACACATATGGTATGTTATGCAGCTGCATTCTTACTCTAGATCATTTCAATCTACCAAACTTCGCTATTCATATTAAGTAATCGTAGAAGTGCATACGTTCTCCACTTTATTCGATTCCATATTTAAATGTAATTGTACATCCAGAAGTGTAAAACCACTTCCAAGTCACACGGTATCTATGATCAATGTTAAATCAATATGTAGACCAATATATTTCCAAACGTTTATTATATTATTGATTTATTTTTAGCACCGCTTCTTACTACCCGTGTGGGTTATACGCCTACGTACTAATTACACTAAGGGTTTAGGGATTAGGAAGGTTTAGATAAGAGTAAGTACACCAACATTTGCCTGGGAGGAGAGTGGAAAACCAATCAGGAAAGACTAGTCTCAGTGCACCATACCAGGATTGAACCCCAATCTCCCCGTCTTTGACAATGCTAGTCCATCACGAGAGTAGCGCATTAGACCATGCGTCCACTGAAGCAGACACGTTTATTATAATTCAAGTACACACTGACTTAAACAAAGTGCGATTAATGATATAGCATGTGACGAGTCCTTGATAGCTAAGGTGTACAGGATTGGCGTGGATTCGATTCCTGTGAACAGGTGTCGTTCTTTCAAAAATTCGCTAAAACAAATATACAAAATTTATAGTCTAGCTAGTGACCTGGAGGTCTAGGGGTAAGGTGTCAGACTTCTGTGCTGAGGGTCCGGGGTTCAATCCTTGGTCCCGGCACAGATTTATCTGATTGCCAAACCCGTCCTTCACCTCTGACAAGACGTGTATTAATCACAACTTGTGAATGTGAGGAATGCCAGGCCTCTACCGTGGTTCAGATTCCACGTTAACCTGTAGGTCCTCCATTTCATCTCACAATCACCCTACCATTGCACATTAGCGTTAGTGCGTATAACCCAAATGGGTAGTAAGACGCGGTGTTAATAATAATAATAATAATAATAATATAATTTAGTTTTTTACATATTTTAAATAATGCATTTTAAATATGTATTCAAAAGTAATTTTTCTAACCCATTATATTACCCTTTTGGGGTACTTTTCATTCTAAAGCAGATCATTAACAATTTGTGTTTTAAAAATGTTAAAATCTACTGATTACAAGAGCTGATATTTTTTGAGTGCTAAAGGCCATATTAAAAAGGAAATATCTTTTATACTTACTGGAAAAAATTGCAGATAGCTTAGGGTTTAGTTTAAAACGGTATTACTTCTTTAGTTCAAGAAATAACACGATTAAGAAAAACAATCATTAAACAAAACTTAAGTAAAGTTAAAAATGATGTAATGGTAGAATTGTAGTTACTAAAAACTTTTTTATTAAAAAAAGGTTATCTTTAAATATATAGATAACAGAAGTGAAATGAGAAGGAATTAAAAAAAGTTTCGAGCGAGTGATGTACTATATTATACATCTTCATTACATTTCCATATCTGCAAAAAAAAAAGTGTATTCTTCACCCTTCCCCTTTTTTTATGAAAAAGGGAACGGTAATTTGTACGTCCATATTACACGAAGTGGTAATATATTCTCAGCTTTAACGGTTTTTTGCAGGCGAGAGAAAGGATATCAGATAAGAGAGAGAGTGATAAAGAACGAGAGAGAAAGTAAATCAGGTAGAAGAGAGCTTTCACTAACCTAATAAATGGTACGGCGCACCGCACAGACTTTCTCTCTCTTTCTATAAACTCGTAAGATTTCTGAACGGAATAATGTACATTGTATCATCACCACTCCACATAAGAACACGCATAAAATAATATACAATGATATATAATCAATGAGAAAAGAGGCGCATCTTTGTCCACCTAAGAGCATTTCAAACAGTTTAATGTCTTCCACAAGGGTCAACACTTCGTATTAAAATTTCGATTTCTGGTTAAAATTTTAACATTTTATAAGGTGTTGCAGATCTTCAAGTCATCGCATTGATATTTAATTATTCATTTATACATTTTGACCAATAAAAAATGTAAATATTGACTATTGAGTCTAAAATGGAGATAGATCATTGCTATGCAAACATTTCTCCTAAGAGATTTAAGGAAAAATAACATACTTTTTTAGATACTTATATTTAATTACTCTATGGCATTGGAGAATTATTGCGTTAAGACTTAAGTAGTATATGTTTACAACTAAAGCTCACAAAATTGTATTAATATATTTGCAAATATCTCAGAAACTGCTGCTTTTATAAAAATATATGTCAAATAAAAGTTTTTTATTTCTAATAGTCCTACAATTTTGCAATGATAAGTTGTTTAGTTTCTCAAATAGTTGTGGAGATACGGAAATTAACGCTTCTGTAAAGTACCCTAAAAATCATTTTCATAGGAAAATGAAAATAGCCAGTTTATTTATAATCTTAATCAACGCCTAGATACGAATTTTAATCAAAATCGTTTGAGCAGATTTTGAGAAAACCAAATTTTTCTCTTTTCGCCCTTCAGTAAACTACCCTTAATTTTAAGTTTTTATAGACACACAGACAGACGGCATTGCAAAGACTATTTTTTAGGGTTCGGGGGGTCATGAGACGTCGACATCCATCAACATTTCAGGTTAGTTTTTTTTTACGGTCGCAATACTTAAACTTTAATGTCCAAAAAGTTAAAAAATTCATATAATTGCGTATAGATTGAAAGTTATTGATTTTATAAAAATATGTTTCGGATAAAATATCTGTATTATAAATATATATACATATTTGTAATGCTAAGTAATTTCATATCTCAAATAGTTTCGGAGCTATTATAAAAAATGTTAATTGACGCATCAGACCGGAGCCCTTAAAGCCATTTTGCCGAAATATTGAGGGTAGCCATTTTGTTTGGAATATTTATTAATGTTTATAAATGAAATTTAATCAAAATCGTTAGAGCCGATTTTGAGAAAATCGACTTTTTCTCTTTTTGCCCTTCAGTAAACTACCCTTAATTTTAAGTTTTAATAGACACACAGACAGACGGCATTGCAAAGACTATTTTTTAGGGTTCGGGGGGTCATGAGACGTCGACATCCATCAACATTTCAGGTTAGTTTTTTTTACGATCGCAATACTTAAGCTTTAATGTCCAAAAAGTTAAAAATATATATATAATTGCGTATAGATTGAAAATTATTGATTTTATAAAAATATGTTTCGAATAAAATATTTGTATTATAAATATATATACATATTTGTAATGCTAAGTAATTTCATATCTCAAATAGTTTCGGAGCTATTATAAAAAATGTTAATTTACGCATCAGACCGGAGCCCTTAAAGCCATTTTGCCGAAATATTGAGAGTAGCCATTTTGTTTGGAATATTTATTAATGTTCATAAATGAAATTTAATCAAAATCGTTAGAGCCGATTTTGAGAAAATCGACTTTTTCTCTTTTTTCCCTTCAGTAAACTACCCTTAATTTTAGGGGTAGATATCCAATTCCAAAAACCCCTCGGGGCAACCCTATGAAAACCCTAGATATCAAGTTTCAGCTCAATCGGTAAAATAGTTTAGGCTCTAGTTGGAGGTACAGACAGACAGACAGACAGACAGACAGACAGAAATTCAAAAACCACTTTTTCGGATTCAGGAAGTCATGAAACGTCAAAATTCATCAAAATCTCGAGTTCAATTTTTTTGACGATCACAATACTTTCTCTACCTGTAAAATAGAAAGTAAAAAGTATACCCATACAGAGAGTCCAGACAAAATGTAAAGAGCTTGGATATCTCTAGAAAGGTAAAATGGTAATTAATTAACTTACCATTCACCTATAGCCACGTGAAATGTATTGTTAAACATCGTCCTTAATATTATAATAAGAGATCGACCTCATATTTAAGTTGTAAAATAGGCCAGCCACAGGTAAAATAATTGGTACGACACAATCGCAAATATTTTATCACTGACTACTACAGTTACACACAAATTTCAAAATTCACCTAGAAGCTAACTACATTTTTATAGGTCTATGTTCTCTCTTACTAGCAAACTTATTGTTTGTTAAGTAGCTTATTAATATATGTTAATAATATATTAATATATATATATATTAATATATATATAATATATATATTAATATATATATATATATTAATATATATATTATATATATATTAATATATATATATATTAATATATTATTAACATATATTAATAAGCTACTTAACAAACAATAAGTTTGCTAGTAAGAGAGAACATAGACCTATAAAAATGTAGTTAGCTTCTAGGTGAATTTTGAAATTTGTGTGTAACTGTAGTAGTCAGTGATAAAATATTTGCGATTGTGTCGTACCAATTATTTTACCTGTGGCTGGCCTATTTTACAACTTAAATATGAGGTCGATCTCTTATTATAATATTAAGGACGATGTTTAACAATACATTTCACGTGGCTATAGGTGAATGGTAAGTTAATTAATTACCATTTTACCTTTCTAGAGATATCCAAGCTCTTTACATTTTGTCTGGACTCTCTGTATGGGTATACTTTTTACTTTCTATTTTACAGGTAGAGAAAGTATTGTGATCGTCAAAAAAATTGAACTCGAGATTTTGATGAATTTTGACGTTTCATGACTTCCTGAATCCGAAAAAGTGGTTTTTGAATTTCCGTCTGTCTGTCTGTCTGTACCTCCAACTAGAGCCTAAACTATTTTACCGATTGAGCTGAAACTTGATATCTAGGGTTTTCATAGGGTTGCCC
>CABFWO010001783.1:84493-135565 GCA_902155825.1 Timema genevievae
TTGACCCTTGTGGAAGACATTAAACTGTTTGAAATGCTCTTAGGTGGACAAAGATGCGCCTCTTTTCTCATTGATTCTATATCATTGTATATTATTTTATGCGTGTTCTTATGTGGAGTGGTGATGATACAATGTACATTATTCCGTTCAGAAATCTTACGAGTTTATAGAAAGAGAGAGAAAGTCTGTGTGGTGCGCCGTACCATTTATTTTATTTTAAAGTTATATCAAGATATAAGATGTTATTGTTTATTTGCTTTTTTTCACAGTTTTTCAATTAAAGCGTAATATTAATGGTATGAGCAATGCAAAAAATACTGTAGATAAACTGAGCTTTCATTTGCGTAGAGGGAGATTGGGGAAACCTTTAGGAAAGGCAAACACGTCACACTCTGCTGAGATTCGAACCAAATAATACTCGTCACGAGAAAATTAGACAAAAAGAGCTTAGATAAATAAAGCATGCTGATGTCAGCACAGGTTATGATTTTATTGAACGTTTTATGCTTGCAGCTTTTAGCTTATTACAAGCTTCTAATACGTAACGCTAGACTTCCTTTGAATCATAGTATATATATAAATATATATATACATATTTATTTATAAATATGTATAACTGTGCTGACCATATAGCCCCCTTTATCCCCAAATGTTGGCACTATCATTGCTAACAGCGGCTGCCGCTCGATTGGTATAGCTCGCTTGTGAACTCACACCACTTAACCTTTTTTTATGTATGTATGTATGTATGTATGTGTCATTATATTAACATGTATTACATACATATATATACATTTTATGTATATATATATTTAGATAAACACATCAATTTAACTAAAATTTTTCATTGAAATATCTCTGATATCCGGTTAACATAAGGCTAGTTAAAACTTATTTAATTTCAATATCGCCTCCACAAAACTAATTTTTGCCCGTTTATAAATTATTTGGTATCAGATTTTCACTGAAGAACTTTTGAAAGGTACTTAGCTATATATTATATATAGCAGCCATATTGAAAGTAAACGGTGGCTTAATAGCTCTACTTTATAGCCAGTACAGATATATATCTCATAAACTATTAAAATGATATGCCAGGTTGAACCAGTAATAATAATAATATTGTTATATGTTCTTTGTCTGGAGATAATCAATAGAAATATCGTTGTGTTATAGAACACATTTCATGCGAATAACGAGTAATTAATTTATAATAAGGAAACATCAGTTAATTCATTTTAGTGCATCAATGAGTTTGGTTCTATTATATACAGGGTTTATTGATTTCTTTGGCAAGTAACTGGGGTGTGGATAATATATCTCAAAACAATATAAAAAATCCATATTAATAAATGTGCTATGCTAAATTGTTTCCAAGATAGGTCCTTCGATGTTTATGCTGGAATTGTTTATAGCCCCTTTTGAAACCCTGCTGTTCGTGAAGCTGCAGACCTGACTGTGTACCAGCAATGATACGTCACTTACAAGAGGCGAAGGTAAGGCTATTAGCATTTCCAGCAGAAATCCCGAAGGCCAGATCTCGGGAACCATTGAGCATAGGAAATATGTGCATAAGGACATATATGCATAAGGACATATATGCATAAGGACATATATGCATAAGGACATATATGCATAAGGACATATGTGCATAAGGACATATGTGCATAAGGACATATGTGCATAAGGACATATGTGCATAAGGACATATGTGCATAAGGACATATGTGCATAAGGACATATGTGCATAAGGAAATATTTGCATAAGGACATATGTGCATAAGGAAATATTTGCATAAGGACATATGTGCATAAGGAAATATGTGCATAAGGACATTGTGTTGCTTGGAGGTCTATTATCCACATACGAGTTACTTTCTACATAATTTTTTGATACATCCTGTATGTTCATGAAATAATACTTTAGTATTAATATTACGGAACGGTTACAGAAAGATATTTCATTGCTATTCACTTATGAAGAATGTGTCATTACAGCAACCCTCACAATAATACATCTAGATATTTTTCCACAACACATTTAATAAACTTCACAGATAGAAACATGAAGGTTGTCCGAAGGATCAATACGGACATTGGAATAATGTTTAAACTAAGTTAAAATTAACAAACAACCAGAACACTGGAACTGAACCCTGATGAGTTGGATTTTTAAGTAAAGGTTTCAAAACAGAGTAATCTTGGCTCATCTCGTACAGGACCAAATTTCATTTGTAAATTACGTTAAATATGATGAAAATATTGGCACTCAGGGCTGTCCAATATAGTATTCATTGCAACTTTTATCTGATCTGAGGGTGTTTTTATTGCACCACGTATTACTACCCATTCGAGCAACAAGAATATGTGGAAATTACGTTAATCTTTTAGGGATGAGAAATATTTTATGTAGCGGAAGTGTTGTATTGTACATGGTAACTATCCACATCAGTGATTACGCTTAGAGCTTCAGTCTAATCCTGTCTGGTTTGGTGAGTACAAGGTAGTCTGGATTTGAATACGGCTCTTGATGTATCAAGAGGTTCTTCTCTTAAGGGTTTTCAATTTACTTCAATGCAGATTCAATTATATTTTATGTATACTAAACATTACTCATACCAACTCCAATACTTTAAATATACGAATGTATATTAAGTCGTGGAGTACCTGAGATAGTAGAGGAAGCAAGACTGAGACGGTATGGGCATGTTATGAGAATGGATAAAGATAAGATGCCAAATAAAATAATGGAAATGAAATATGTATTTAAAAGACAGCAAGGGAAGCCAAGAAATAGATGGGAGGCGCAGATAACAGAACGCTTACAATAATGAGAGGAGAAGAATGGAAGACATTAAAAGAGAAAAACGGTGTAAGGTTAAAGGAATATGGAGGCGTTTTACTAAATTGCCTCGGCCAAAGGCTGGAGACAGTTGATGATGATGATGAATATGTGGTGGAGTACTAAAATAGTAAAATGTATTATTGGGAAAACTATTTAGTAAATATAGTTCACAAATTTAAAATTTAGCGTTTATAAACCAAAAAATTAGATTGAATCAATATACAGGGATGCAAACTTTACTTGGACACAGGCAATCTCTGGCTCTAGTTTCAAAGATGATGTTATTGGGGATATCACTTTCCCAGCTAAAATAAATAAAAATAAAATAAATGTGGCATACCACGAATCAGGTTCGCTCCAACAGTGTAAAGCCATCTGTGAATAGCGTTGGACAGCCACCAGATAGCTCCAGCTAACCAACTAACGAAGAGGACACTCCAGCCTTGCCAAGTAGACCTGTATGACAGACGGAGAATGGGAAAGGGAAGGGTTGGAAAGGTTTAATAGGGAAAGCTAGTGACCACCTTTCTTCATGAATATGCATGTCATGGTTCATGAGGAATAGAGAGAAAGAGGTATTCTACTTTGAGCACACGATGCTCACAGCTTGAGCCAGTGGCCTTTTGCGACTTCCACAGGAAATAGTCTGGGGCAGTTAGAGCGGGGGTAGGGGGGGAAGTAAGTGGAAACGGAATGATTACCTGTACCATGAAACATGTATCATAATGCAAATCCTACATTGGAATGTTCTCGAAAGGATTTACAAGAAGATTACCTGTGGACTGAGAAGAGATTCACCCATTAATAAACTTTGCATAGAGAAATGATTTTGTAACAAATCAACGTTTTTACTTAACTGCCCAGTATTAAAATTCGAACCCACTAATAAATAAGAGTATTATCTATTTTTTAATTTTATAAACTAAGCCTAATTTAATTAATGTATTCATTTGAGAGAAAAACGTTGTATTTATCATGAACTGTAGCAGAGCTAGGAACTAATAAACGTATTTGAGATGAATGGGTGCATTAGAATTTATTTTTTATCCTTTGTGCGGATTCTAATCGCTTGGCTAAAGGGGTCTTTGAAAGGTTACTGCCTATACGTCTGAAACATATTTCACAATAATTATTATTTCTTATTAATACAAATCTTATTAAATTATTAAATTTTTTTAAATCAGTTTACAAAATCTAAAAATATGCTATTAAAAACTAGTAAGAATTTACTATAATTTCTAAGAATATTTGTGATATTCTACTTGCAACATAGGTCACAACCGTACAGTGTATTCTATAAGCCAATTTTACTACGTAGCTATTTATTTAATGCCTTTTTACCTATTAGAACCCTACGATAATATAGAGATTCTGGAATTTAAAAAAAATCATTCAGATTATTCTTGGCAAAAAATTCAGACTATATTGGTAGAATCTGGCTATTTAACATAACATATCTTATGAATCTTAAAAATAGTCCATGCCATAAGCCTATTTGGCAAGACAATTTTAAGGTTGGGGTAATGTAGAGAACGAAAATGAAAAAAGTAATTTTGAATTTTTTTTATAACAAAATATGGTTTGGTCTAGAAGATTAAAACAACTCTCCAGTAGAAACCTAATATTTAATTATTTTTTTCACGTTGTGATATCAACAGCTGTACTTGAATATCCATCCTGGGTATAGTGGATTTTAATCACAATATTTTATCTTAATTTAAAGAGCTTATCAGCAAATCTCGCTATGCTAATGACAGATACTAAACAAACATGGTGAAGAAACTTAAATTATATATTTCTACTAGAGCAATATTTTATTTATTGTTAAAAAAAATGTAATACCAGAACTACAAAAACATTGCCCTAAATTGACCTTCCCCAAACTTCTCCATAAAATCCCTAGCTGCCACCCAATTATCCAGGATTTTATAAACAATATTATATTCAAATCAGAAAACATATTGAAATTATATTTTCTATATTATTTACCTGCTTTCGAGGAACGTTAAGCTCACAAAATAGTAATCATACCATTTCTTCTCTGTGAGTGCGAAACGTGGTCTCTTAAATTAAATCACGAAAAGAAAATGAGTTTTTACGGTATGAAGGTGCTTAGTAATATATCTGGTCCAAAAAAGGGATTATGCTACTTGGGAGTGGTAAATATTACATAATGATTAGTTACGTAATATGTATTCATCACAAGACATTATTAGGATAATCAAGTTTCGTAGATTACGGAGGACCGGACATTCAGTGTTACTGGAAGAATCTAAAACAAATTCCGATTATTTACTCCATAGGGAGGACCCCATTGGGAAGACTTAACGCAGTAGGGAAGATAGCCTTAAAATGGACCTGAAAGAAATATTCTGTAATGATATGGACTGGATAGAGCTAGCTTAAGATAGGGATAGGGTGCATTGAGGGGGACTGGATAGAACTAACTTAAGGTAGGGATAGGATGTATTGATTTGGACTTGATAGAACTATATATGGATAGGTTGCAATGAGGGGGAGTGGATAAAACTATATCAATATAAGAATAGGTTGTATTGAGGGAGATAGAATAGAACTAGCTAAAGATATGGATAGAGTACAATGAGGTGGACAGGGTATAACTAGCTAAATATGGAAAAGGGTGTATTGGGTTTGACTGGATAAAATTAGCGCATGATAGAAATCTAATAAGGTGGACTGGATCGAACTAGCTCAAGATATATATATATAGGGTGCAGTGAGGGGGACTGGATGGATCTATTTTAAAATAGGAATAGGGCATAGTGAGTTGGACTTTCTAGAACTATCTCATGATAAGGTTGAATAGATAGAACTACCACAAGATAAGGATAGTGGCGTAATTTTCTAAGTGAAGCAATGAACTTTTGAGTTGATAGTGCAATAGAGTAGGTAGTAATGTTATTTTAAAAATAAGGTAGGTCTAATTTATATTCAAATGGTTGTTGACGATATAATTTTACTCTCATAATATGTAATTATTTTAATTTGTGATTTTTAATTTTTGAAATATATTTGAATATTTGAAACAGTTATTTACATAATTAAATAAATGTGTGTACATTATTCATTAGATTTGTTTGGATTTTGCTGTGATGCAATGTAAATATTTATATAAACATTTAGGACTATATCTGGTGTAAATTCAATCATATCCATTTGATGTTTTTAACATGTAATTATTATTTACTTTTAGCATCAAAATATATTCATTAATCTATTTTATTGGTTGAACGGATGAGAGTCAACATATTCTAAATAATACTAATAAGCAAATGTTTTAATCATGAGGAATTTGATGAAAGTTTTTGATGCATGTGTAAAATCATACATAAAAATTTGGAGCATTATGTTGATTTTATCAACAATTTTCAATCAAATTAAAATACTGTTTATTATATGTTCCTCCTAAACATCCGCCTTTTTAGTCTAACAGAATTCAACAAACCAGAAAAATTGGGCAATTAAATGGGTTTCCCCTGTTGCCCAAACTACCCCACCCGCCATTAGAGACAATGACAAGTATGGGTAGTCCTGGCTGATTTGTTGTGCGAGTTACAGGTTGATGTCGCAGACCCTTATCCTCGATGCGTGATCTTAAAGTTACATGAGTTGGTACCTTTAACTTAATTGTGTAAATACACATTATGGATGATATGTAGCCCGACCCAAGATATCCACCTTGACAGAAGCACCAAGCTAGGTCACCTGAGAAAGGGCTGTATTGTTTTGTGAGTTACAGGCAGCATTCGCTAACCCTTATCCTCGTGAGATGATGGTGAGACATGTGGGATGACAATTATGATTGATGGAATGATTGTGAGTTTGTAAGTGTTACCGTGTTACCTGTTACCGTTACCGTTTTACCTTGTTACCTATTTTTTTTTTTAAATGTGTGCCTTCTTATTCCAATCTTGGGCGCTTGTATGGTTGTTCTTCTTGGGGATCGTAGTTCCCTAGTCTTCTTACGATGGGGTTCTCGTGGGTAGCTGCACGTTGATAGAAGGTTTTTCCTCTTTCTTTGAAGAGCTCGTTGAGGGTCTTGGTTCTGGTTATGGCGTGTATGTGTTCAGTCCTCGTCCGAATGTCTACTCCGGTTATTGTTCGTAGTATTTTATTCTGTAATGTCTGTAGTTTTTTGGTATGAGATTTGGCTGCATAGCCCCAAACTACGCAGCCGTAAAGTATGATTGGTTGTATTACGCATTTGTAGATCGTGAGTTTTGTTTGCTGACTTAGTTGGTTGCCTTTAAGAAGCGGGTAAAGTTGAATGAAAACCGCCTTTGCCTTCCTGTTGGTTTCATTGGTATGTTTTGCCCACGTTAACCTTTTGTCTAAGTGTAACCCTAAGTATTTTGTGTCAGTCTTGAATGGAATTTCTTCTTGGTATATCGTAAAATTCTCCGGAGGCATCTGTCTCCTTCTGGATACGACTATTGCTGTGGATTTGGTTGCATTTACTCGGATCCTCCATTTGGACAACCAGGATTCAAAAGTCTTCAAGTATCGTTGGATTGCTAGTGAGGCGTAATAAATATTCCTTTCCCTGGTGTATATTAGGGTGTCGTCGGCAAAGAGTCTTGTCGTCAATCTCGGTTTGGTCGGGACGTCTGACACGAAGATGTTATACAAAAAGGGAGCCAGCACTGACCCTTGCGGCACTCCCGCCCTTATCTGCACTCTCTCGGATAATGAGCCCTCAATGGAGACTTGGAATGTTCTATTTTTTAGGTAGTTGTTGATTAGATGAATATCGCCTTGCGGAAAGTTGTAGCATATCATCTTGTGAATAAGGCCGTAGTGCCACACTTTGTCAAACGCTTTTTCTACGTCTAAAAATATGGCAATCAGATTTTCACGTTGATTAAACCCTTCTGTGGCATCCTCGATGAAGTTTATCAGCGGGTGTGTTGTCGAATGTTTTTTCTTAAATCCGAATTGCAGGTCAGGGATTATCTTATGATTATCCGTATGCTTTTTTAGTCTTTGTTGTATGAGTGATTCATAAAGTTTTCCGGTCGTGTTAAGTAGGCTTATAGGTCTTCTGTTTTGAGGGAAGATTCCATTTTTTCCTGGTTTTGTTATGGTCATTACTTTTGCATTTTTCCAGGTCTTTGGGTAGTATACCAGTCTGAGTGCTGCGTTTAGTATTTTTGTCAGATGAGCTATTGCATTCTGGGGTAGATTTTTTAACATCTCGTTTTTTATTCCGTCAAGTCCCGGTGCTTTGTTATGTCGAAGTGCTTTGATGGTAGTTTGTAGTTCATGCTCGGTGATTTGTTCTGGTATTTCTACTATCGGTCTGTCTATGTATTCGTTTACTGTTCTTATGACGTCTGTATTGAAAGCTTCATCTTGAACTTGATTTGGTTTGAATTGTTCTTCTAGGGTTTGCGCTATAGCGTTGGCTTTGTCTATGCTCGTGTAGACCATCCCCTGTCTCCCGTGAATGGCTGGCGTGGTTGTTCTTTTGGATGTCCCTTTGAGTATTTTTGTTAGCTTCCATGTATTCTGTAAGTTTGTAGCTGTATCGGTGACGAAGTTATTCCAGTTTGATCTTCGTATTTGGTTAACCATTCTTCTTATTGTTGCTTTCAATCTATTGTACTCTGTTCTTGCTTGCGGTGTTCGTAGCCTCTGCCATTTTCTTCTTGCTTCCCTTTTGAGGGCTATTTGGTAGCTTAGTTCTGGGTGGTTGGTTCTTAGGTCTTGTCTTTCCTGTGAAGTCGTAGTGTGTGCTTTGAATGTTTCTTGCAGTGTTGTCGTAAATATTTCAATCGCCGCTTCGATATCTTCTTCAGTTTCTATTTGTAGATTTACCGGGAGTGCTTCCTGTAGTTCAGATTTGTATTTTTTCCAGTCGGTTGTCTTAGTGATTGGTTTGCGCCAGTTTGTTTGATATTCCATGTTTACGTCCCATTCGCAAAGCAGAGGATTATGATCTGAATCGAGTTCTTGTAGTACTGTTACTGTCTCTGGAGATATTTTTAGGTCGGTTAGTATTACGTCCAGGACGTCTGGTCTTTGGAGATGGTTTGCTGGATAGAAAGTCGGCGATTCTGGTGCAAGTACGTTGTATTCCCTCTCATTGGAGTGCTCTTCTAGTATCCTTCCTTTCCTGTTTGTCAACCTGCTGTTCCATAGTATATTTTTACTGTTCAGGTCTCCCCCTATTAAGTAATTGTCGGTTTCTGTGATTTGGTCTAGGTCGTGTTTGAGGAGAGTCTTGTTTGGCGGGTTATATACTGCAACAAAAGTGATGGGTCCTTTCTTTGTGTTTATTCCTACCGCCGTTGCTTCTAGGTTCTCTGTGTCATGGATATTTGATCTGTAATGTGGAAGGTAGTTTTTTATTAGGACAGCTGTCCCTCCTCCCCTGTTATTTTTTCTGTCTGTACGATAGATGGTGTAGCCTAAGATGTGAAGTCTCTTGTTTTCTTGTAAATGGGTTTCACAAATGAGCGCTATGTCAACCCCATAGGTCCGTAGTATGTCCTCAAATTCTCGGGTCTGCTGGAGAATTCCGTTGGCGTTCCAGACTAGGATCCTGAGTTGATCCTTTTCTATCATTTGGTTTCTATTTGCCATCACCGCTAAAGTAGTAGTCTGTGGCAGCTTCTAGCAGTATCATCAGTTTACTGGTCTTGTCCTCTGTCTGCCTTATTTTTGATAAATATGGTTTTAAGTGTTTTAATAGTCCACATATGTCCAGTTCTTTGAAGATATTTATTATTTCTTTGAAGTCAATTGTAGAGGATTTTCCCTGATCCTTATGTTGATGTATGTCCTCCCTTCTATTTATTAAGGTGTCTCTGTATGACCGTTTTGTTGTGTTTGTGCTTGTAGGTACCGCTGCTTTTTGTGATAATGTAGGGAAGTCCTTATTGGTGGTAGTTGTCGTTTGTGAGTAGGTATAGGATTTTTCTATTTTTTGTTGCCTCTGTTCGATCTTTTTTTCTATAAGTTTTTGGTATGTTGGACATTTGGAGTAGTTTGCAGTGTGTCTGCCTCCGCAGTTTACACAACTCGCTGGAGTAGACGTGTCTTTTCTAGGACAATCTGTGGTTAAATGGGGCGCTAAGCATTTTACACATCGCGGTTTGTTAGAACAGTTGTTTTTAGAATGGCCAAACTTTTGGCACCTGTGGCATTGTAAAATGTAGTTATGGGGTTGTACATAGTGCTCAATTTTAACTCTGGTATTGTTTAGATAAGATTCTTGGAATATTTGATAGTTTTTGTCTGTCCTTGTGAATGTACAGACAAAAATCGGTAGTAATTTAACAATGTCCTGTACCCTATTTTCATTTGGAATCCGCGAGGTGAACTGTCGGACATCTGTTGCCGTGTACCCTAGTAACGCTAGTTCTTCCTTGATATCCTCAATAGGCATATTCGGGGGAAGGCCCTTTATTACAACTTTGAGTGGTTTGTCACTCGGCATTGTATACGTGTGATATTCTTGGCCTGACTTTTTGAGTAGTGTTTGCAATGATTTGAAATCTTCTAACGTGGTTGTATGGATTTTTAACCCGTCTTGTACGTAGAATACTTTGAACGTTCCTTTCATGGATACTTTCATCGTCTTGACAATGTTAGAGTAGTTAGTCGTACCTGAGATTACTATTGGTGGAATTTTTTGTTTTGTTTTCTGAATTTCTGTGATATTTGTGTGTGGTAATTCTGAGGTTTCCATAGTTTGTTCGTTGTCTGAAAGAGTCTCAAATTGGTTAGTCACCCTTATTGTTTTAGGTGGTTTTTCTTCTTTGGCTTTGAATAAAAGCTTACGCTTTAATATTGTTGCTGCAACAAAGTCGTTTTCATTGTCTATGTCTTCGTCTTCGTCTGTTAGCACCGACTCAATGTCCAAGTCCCTGGAAATATCCTGGGTTAATTGTCTTTTGTATTGAACACGCACATTGTCGGTGTGTTTATCCATTTTTGTTTTGTTGTTGGCCCTAGAAGGGCCGACAACGGTTTAGTTCGTATTTGTTGAAGTAGTTATTTGTTTGTCCGTTTGTTTATAAGTTTGGTGTTGTCTGTGGTGCAACCACTTGTAGAATGCTCACCTTCCCCTGCTATCCTCCGTCAATACAAGTTCTATCGTAGAAAATCACTCGTACGATGTGAACAATATCAGCTTCCGATAACAAATCGAATTGATTGACGAGAGGTGAAGTCAACCTTCTAACCTCTGAATCAATAATTGATTCATCATTGCTTGTTTTTTTTTTGGGGGCAATTAGTATAATCATGAGCTTTTTATGTATCCCCAAATATATCAATGATATTCATGGCGCTCCAATAGGGTAAGGGGTGAGGTTCATGCTGCACGTTTGGGTGATAAAAAGTGTTTACACAACACTTTAGTTGTAAAACCTGAAGATAAAATCACCTTGGTTAGACACAAGTCATTAATGAGAGGATAATATTAAAACATATTGAAATAGTCCGGGTGTCATTATAAGTATTGGATAGAAATGGTTCAGCTAGAGTTGAGTGCGAGCTTAATTAATTGTGGTCATGAACTTTTTACTACCTTAGGACTCGAGAGATAATTAGTCAGTAAACTTGTTGTTCAACAGGCCCCCAACTCACCATGAAAGTTAGTGGGCTTCTTTGCTTGCTACCCCTAGGGTGTGGATAATAAGCTAGGGTGGTAGTGTGATAATTTAAGGCAGAGCAACCATATTTAGATTTAAACTAAGATTATTTACTACCAAAGAACATAAATGCAATAACATAGTCACACCAAAGATAAAGAAACATTAAAAAATATGAATATATTGTCCACTAAAGAGCATAAATATAAATTATCATTTCAAAGTGCTCCATAAAATAATTAGACATTTTTGCTTTAGTTTTGTAAACTATTGATTTAAAATTTTATATTTCAAACAGTAATAAAAGTAATAATGGTAATACATCGTTACTTTACAAGCTATTTCATATCAATATTTGTTGTGTATATATGATAAAATTTGAAAATTTCTGCTTATGTAAAGTATGTTGAAAATAATGAAAACTGCCTTTTTGTTTATAATGTTAAACAGAATATGGATACCAAATTTAATAAAAAATAGTAGGAGCAAGTTTTGAGAAAATCCAGGAATAAAAAAATACTTTGGACGAAGCTTGTAAATACCTAAGATAACAGGCAGTGGCGGATTACCCGTTAGACCCGGGCCTAGGAACCATAGGTTTTGGAGGGCAGCAAGCCAAATGAATATATTTTTTAATTTATTAAATTCTATTCAGGCCTAAGTAATTATAATTTTTAATTTTATATTTTTGTTATTGATAATGTGTACAAATGTTTTTGTGTGTAACTAAACGATAAAATGTAAGTATTTATAAGGGTTCAACATTTATTAATAGTAAAGAAATAATTAATGCTTTGAGCCCAGCTGCCAGAACAGTCAGACAAGACTACAACACTTGGCAGCACTTGGCCTACGCGGCCGTTGCCCGCGCACCTTCCCGTCATGGAACTAAAGTCGACCGCAGATTCAAGATTGTCAAGCTTAACCAGTTTTGCAGAAAATGCTGAAATTCTGCGTGATATTAATTATTTAAATGACATTATCAAGGAATTATCATCCATGAAAGCACGCCAGGCTGATTTGTAATTTATTTGTTAAAATGTTTTTTAGAACATCATATTCATAATTTAAAGAAACACTGGTATTATAATATGAATATGATTATAACAGTGTTTTGTATTTTGTTTGATTTTAAATAACCATATTTTACTAGAATTTTAAAAATTTGCGCATCAACTTCAAATTTCAAGGTAAATAGATTTCATAACTTTAAAAAACTACTGCTATATTTTTTGATTTCCTTAACAATCATAATACGATATGAATGTATTAATGTATTGTCTTTTTTTTAGTTTGAATAAAAATATATTTTAAAATAACGATTATTTTCTCCCATCCAAAAACTATGTTTCAAAGGAAAGCTTCATGTTCTTCCAAGCTTAACATAACAAATCAATTATCTATTTTGATTTGATTCAAAGAGAAAAAAGCTTTTCTCAAAACATAAACTGCTATTGCGATATCCATGTCTATTATAATAGACCAGTGTGAATGTCTAGTATTTGTTTATTGGTGGGTGTTTTTTTTTTTGGGTGGGAGTGGGAGGGACGAAGTTCAAATTTGGCCTATGTGCCCAAAGACTTTTGAACCCCCACTAATAACAGGTATCATCACGATCGGTAAAATGGTTTCAGTTTTTGGTCGAGATACAAACATTTGGAATCACAAAAAAGATTTTTTAGGTTTCTGAGAGTCATGAAACGTTAAAATTCATCAAAATCTCAAGTCTGATTTTATTTAACTTTCACAATACTTCTCTTTCAGAAGACCTGATAAAAAGTAAAAATATATCAAAACATTTTAATTTTCAAATTAAAGTAAAAATGATAACTACATCAAATAGCATTCAGGGGATATGTTTTAAAAAATATTTCGTAGATAGTATCTATAAATTCCCTTCTTCATCCTCCAACCCTCTCTCCCCTCCATAGTCTATATATTATGTTGTGTTACGAGAAGAAGTTGTATTACGAAAAAAAAAGGCCTTCCAGTAATACAAAACTTCAAGGTGTAAGTTAAGCCAGGGTAGTAGGAAAGTTTCAAAGGTATGGAAATCTCACAAGCCGTGACTTAAAATGAAGAGCCAGTGCAAAGAACAGACAGGAAGCTAAGACTACCTCTCCCTGTTCTTAAATCTGTTAACAAACCTTACTTTAAGACTGTTAAAACAACTTTTGCAAATTATTATGTGAAGGTTTCATTTTTTTTTTCCGACCCTTCTCTTTTTTTACCTTCTCATATGTTCTAAGCCAACATTTTACCATAATCTAGTTAATAAAGTTTGGGTGGTCTAGAAAGTTTATGGTATTTCGGAGGGAAGCCAGACTTTATAACAGGGTATTACCTAGTTGCAAATAATAAAATAATGAGAAATACCTTTTCGCATGTATGATATACCTTACTCTTTATAAATATATAAAATATTTCAACACTATACTGACGATAAGGTTGTATAAATGCTAATTAGTTTGTACATATACATATATATATATATGGATTTAAATATAAAAATATTAAAAAGAACCAAATCAAATATCTGATACTAAAAGAAGCTATATTAAATGATAGAACTAGTTCTTTTTTATTTTTCTAAGAAAACAAAACCTATTAATCCAAGTAGGGTCCACTTTAATTAATATTAAAGATGGTTAGGATTTTAGTGTTCGAATCCCAGTCCGGTGTACTGAGGGCTATTTTCCTAAATGCTTTTCCACTCTCACTTAATTCAAATACAGGTGCGCTTACTTTATAAATTATATTCAACTTTCCTTATTAATATCACGCTAGTGTAATTTGTTCATTTGCGTTCAACCCGAATAGTTAGTGAAAAGCAGTGAAAAGCCCAATTGGTATGATAACGTTAAACAAAAGCATTACATGATTTAATGTTTTTAAATAAATACCAAAAATTAAATAATCCTAAAGGTACTGTGTGGGAAAAGATTGAAATTTTTGGAAGAAAGATTTATGATTTTATACATTTTTTAATATAGAATGCAGAATTTAACCACTATAATTTTTGTATTCAGGCCCGCCACCAGTCAAAAATATAATCATATTTGCACTAGAAGAGTGGTTATTAACGAGGTATAATTCAAAGGAAATGCGTTGGCATTTGTGTGAGATCGACACCTTTGAATGTTTGCCAACCGTAATGATTTTAAAGATCTTCTAATTAGAAGCCAAAGTATCTTGTTTACTAATTATATTATTTTGATGATATTTGGTTAACATATGTATGTATCAAAATACATATTAACTAGTTAGGTACGCCTACTGAGATAATTGTGCATGGTTGGAGTCCTGGTTTGGTTTAAAAATGCATCATTTGTCAAATTGTGAACTCCCATTTTCCAAATGAATTGGGACTATATGTTTAGTACTAAAATTTAGAATTGGTGTGTTGTGTGCCGATTTAGTTGCTATGTTTATAAAGTGCACGTTAAATTCACTATAATCATTATTAGATATTAACAAACTGATGCAAGCTACTGATAAGCAACCAAAGAACCAATCTTTATGGTACAGTCCAATTTTGGAAGGAAAGGCCTTAATTTATTAATGATGAGCACTAGATTTACTTTCACGTTTCCATACGTCAAGTCATATGATATTTTAATGTTGTGGCCTTAAATAAGTATCACTAATGACAATTAAATAACATTATTAATAGGGAAATATGTTATGAATATTAAATGAAAAAATAAAGTTCTATATATTAACAGGATGTTTTAAAAAGAATTTGTGTCATCAGAATGTGACAGTATAACAAAATCTGGGAGGTTAAGGGATGATAGCTTCACTCTTCTTCAAACCTACTCTATTAGTGCTAATTAGCGAATAGGCTTAGAATTGAACGCTGAAAAGACGGATATAGGATCACACAAAGAACACAGATTGGGATCGATAATTTAGTGGCTAATTCGAGAATATTATTTGACATGGTTAGTGAGTGAGGATAACCAAGTCCCTTATATTTCGTTGGAAGGGATATGCAGTGCGAATGAGAAAATCTCTATAAAGCAGTGTTCAGTATAAAGACTGGCAAACGCAGAGGGAATGGACCATTGGGAAGACCTTGACGCAGATGGGAGGATAACATTAGAATATACATGAAAATAATTGATAAGGTGTAATTACATATACTGAATAGAAATAGATTAAGAGAGGGATATGGTGTAATTAGGTGAACTGGATAGAACTAGCTTAAGATAGGAATAGGGTGTAATGAGGTGGAATGGATAGAACTAGCTCAAGATACGAATAAGGTGTAATGAGGTGGCCGGGAGAGTGGATAGAGCTAGCTCAAGAAAGAGATTGGGTGTAATGAGTTAGACCTGCTAGAACTAGCTTAAGATAGGAATAGCGTGTAATGAGTTGGACTGGATATAACTATCTCAAGATAGAGATATGGTGTAGGGAAGTGTACCAGATAGAACTAGCTCAAGATAGGAATAGGGTGTAATGATTCAAACTTGATAGTGGATAGAGCTGGCTCAAGAAATAAATTGGGTGTAATGAAGTTGACATGCTAGAACTGGCAAAAGATAGGGATAGAGTGTAATGATTTTACTATCTCAAGATAGAGATATGGTGTGGTGAGGTGAACTGGATAGAACTCAGAATAGACATAAATGACATACTTTTGTAAATATGGCAATGGACATTCGAGTTCCTAATGCTATCGAGTAAGTAGTTATGCGGATATAATAGACGCGTGGAAAAATAGTTAATTCAATCACCCGCTCAATGCCTGGGCTATTAGTGATTAAATCAAAGATACACGGATAGGAAGTGTAGTTTTTCGTAAGTAGGTCTACACTAGAGTGGTAAGATCATATTGATTAAAAAAACCACACGCAATACATCTCAGCCTGTATTCAAGTATTCTAATTTACTTTCTCGCAACTCCTCGGAGAGATAAAGTATGATGGTAAAAAAGTATCGTATTCGAGATCTTGATGGATGTCTACATTTCAAGACCCTTTAAACCCGACGAAATATATTTTTTTCCAATGCCGTCTGTCTGTTACTGAGAAAAAAGTGGAAACACTTTTACCGATCAGAATAAAATAGATATCTAGAAATTTCACAAGAAAACCAAAAGTATATTTTTACAATTAATTATATGACCCTAAAGTAAATGGTAGTTAAGTTGAAGGTGAAAAAGAGGAACATTTGACCATTTCAAAATTGGCTTCCAAGGTTTCGATTAAAATTTGTATACAGTCATTGCTTAACATAAAAAAATAGTACACCCAATTTATCAGTTTAATTTTTTTTTGTTAATTTTAATAAGCGTAAATTTCCAACTTCAATAATTTATCTCCATAAATATTTGAGAGATGAAATAACTAAGAATTTAAAAGTTGTAGAACTCCTAAATAATAATTATTTTATTCAAGAAAAAATAGTCCTAGACATTTCATGACCCCTTGAATCTGAAAAAGATGTTTTCTTGATGTTATCTGCTGTCTGCATCTCAACCATAAGCACAGACCCTTATTCTTATGGAAGTCTCAAAAAACAACTTGATCCAGGTTGATTCTACCAACTCTGGGGCATGCTATTATCAATATCCAATTAAAAATAAAACTTCAAAATGTGTTTAACGACTCACTTTTAAAATTTAAATCATACAGGGACCATGGTCATCGAAATGTGCAGTCTGAATAAACTCTTGTTAGGTAAGATTATGTGAATAGGGGGTTTGGTCGCTACCTGAATCTAGCTTTATTGAAACTGGCCCATTGACTAGAGATGGATAATTGTTTACTATCTCTAGTGAAACCGTTTTCATAATGATCTTTAATTTTAATGCCCCTTGATGGCACCTAGCAAAATCTCTCCCAAAGAGCATATCCATTTTAACCTGGAGGCTGTTGTACCTCTTCTGTGATCCAAAGCAAAAACCATTTTAAAATTATCGGGCTAAAACTTGGTATCTAGGGTTTTCATAACGTAACATTGTCGATTTGGAATTATATATCCAACTCTAAAATTAAGGGTAATTTAAAATAGGGCAAAAAGATAAATGATCGATTTTCTCCAAATTTGAACAATTTATTTTAATTTCTTTTCTAGTCGATATTTAATATTACAAATAAGTTGGCAATTATTTTTTCCCATAAAAAGGGCTTTGATGGTAGGCCTGCCTTTCTTTCAAGAGAATATTTCCAATTTGGATATCTCTGCAATTAATAGAAATACGAGATAACATACAATATTAAAGATTTGGTACTATTAAATACAAACAAAATTTAAAATAAATATATTTTTACAAAACAAATAGATTATGAGCTGTAAGCAAATACTTGTACTCGGCTCGTTAAAAATTAAACTGAATGTTTATTTCTTTGGTTGACATATGTTCCTATTTTCTAAATGTTTCTGTAGCAGTGTATATTATTTCATTATAATCTTTGTTGGAGTTTTTCTGCGACAATATACTCTATAATATTTTGTTTCACAAATCTAACGAGTTTTAAGTAGATGTCTTTATTTTAAGATTAAAGAGATAAACTATATACAGTGCAACGTATCATTTATTATTTATTTAAAACAATAATATTCTATATAAAATTAGATATATTATTTGCTGAAGTTTATAAACTTATTGTCAGTATTTAGCCCCTCTACAAGAGGGTTGATAAAGGTAGAACATTAAGTAAATATCTCCATATTTGCGATGAAGAAATAAGAATAAGCAATTTAGTAAAAATTAAAACTGAATATAATATTTAGGGATTTGAAACTTATCCTCCTACTCATAACATAACCAGACATATATTGCAGTGTGTGTCCACTGATAGAAGCCAACATTTTAAACGGGGCTGACCACGATTATTTTTTAATAAGAAAATCATATATTTACATATTTTTAAATCAATTTACAAATATCTACATCCGAGCACCTCATTAAATTTCACTTGGCCATTGTTACGAAAGTTTAGGATTGGTTTCAAACAAACGGTGTTCTAAAACAAAAGCCTGTCCTCATCAGCTGTAACGGTTAACACCAAAGCCTTTATGTCATCGCTTTAATTTATTGACACGAAATACAAGTCTTTTGTAAAAGGGGAGCTTTTTGTTCGAAGCTTATAACATTTTGTGGAGGTGCTCACTCCCCCCCACAAGACCCCCTTTATTCCCCTATACGTCCCTAACCAACCATAATACTATGCAGAGAATCCAAACATACCAGGATAAGGATCGGTGTGTTCATCCACTTTGTATTCAACTGATTATCTCTTCTAAATGAATATTCCTTGAACCTTCCTAAAGGATTACGTTCTTGATAAAAACGAATAAACGGAGTAAAGAGAAGAAAGAGCTAGAACAATATATTCTACTTTTAGAAATGTAGTCGTAGAAAAACGTACAAATAAGATTATATGGATAACAGTGTTTTGGTGTTTAGTTTTTCTTATTCATTATATGCCAATCGATATAGTTGTTAGGTACAGCCTAAAACTATTTTGTGCTTTAGGCTGTGTTGATTAATTTAGATATTTAAGCATAGCATGATATATGTATACCACTTAGTTTTATATTTTCTCAACCCTTTTGAGAGAAAAGTAGTGTATTATGATCTTCTGAAAAGTTTTAACTCAAGATTTTGATAAATATCCATGTTTCATGACCCCCCTGAAACCAAAGAGAGGTTTTCGCGATGCTGTGTGTCTGTTTGTACCTTGACCCAGATTCTAAACCAATTTACTGATCGTGCTAAAACTTGGCTCTGAGTTTTTCATAAGGCTTGCCCGAGTGGTTTATAGAATTAGATATTAAACTTTAAAATTAATGGTAATTTACTGAAGAGCAGTAAGATAAAAAAAAATATTTTCTTAATATATTCTTTATAGATATTACATTTTACATCAAGACATTATTTTATATTGAAAAAATGGCATATATAATGTTTCTATGAAAATGACTTTTATGTTAGCCTACTATTAATAAGCAGACATTTTAAATTTTGAGATACGAAAAAAATTTACAATTGCAAGGATGTGGTACTTTTAAAAAAAAATGTTTAAAATATATGTATATAAAATTAAAAATCTCTGAGATACAAGCCAATACAGTATATTCATATTTTTATTCAGGAATTTGAAAACAAATTTGTTACGATTTTTGTTCCTCTTTTCTTAATAGTTTTGTAACAGTTTATGCTATTTATATATATATCTATTCTTTCATGGAATGTGATGCGCCTTTCACTTTGGCTTGATCCCTCAGAGAAAAATATTGTGATTATCAAACGAATCGAATCATATATATTAATAAAGGTCAAAGATTTTTTACCCCCTGAAACCAAAGTGTTTTTCCCGATGCCGTCTGCCTGTGTGTATGTTTCAGCCTAGAGCCGAAACCGTTTTACTGATCGGGTTATCTCGAATTTTCTCAAGTATCCTCTAAGATATTTTTTTTTGAATTATGTATCAAGCTCTAAAATTAAGGAAATTTTACTGAATATAGAAAATATATATTTAAGATTGTTGTTTCTCGATAACAGCTATAACATTTTTGATTAAATATTTTATCTAGGCAGGTTTTAACATCAAAAACAATACGGAAACTTTTTTTCCAATGAAAACAATTTTAAGGGTAGTTTTTATAGGTGGATATTTCCCATTTGGATCTTATCTCCTCCACATATATTTGATACGAAATAACATAACATCCTTGAAATAAATAATTACTCGTCAAAGTAAACATGTATTTTTTGTCTCCGAGCTTCAAGTAAATATACTTTATATATAATTACATTTTTATTAAGCTCTTTGAAAAATGAAATTGACTTATTCTATTTGGTGGACAGAAATGTTTCTCTAATAATCCATACAGTTTCATGTATTCTCTTTGGTGTAGTTCTGCAACAATGTATATTATTACGCTTCACAATCACTCATATTTATAATAGATGACTTTATTATTGGAGGATAAAAGAGAGAGAAAGTAAATGAGTTTCAAAGTACCCTTTTTTTTTTTCAACACATCTCACTACCAGTTGGGAATATCTACACATTTAAAATGAGAATAGAGATATGGAGGTAAAATTTTAATGAAAATTATCATCATTTCCATGAAAGAAGAGTGGAGAACCATTTTGAGAAATTTCATACACAATACACAGAGATAACCAAATTCTGGTTGAATAATCGAAAGAGTCTCATTCGCCATAAATTGGACCTTCTTTTACGGGGAGACTTGGTTTCGAGTCCCGGCTGGTAGCACTGGGGATGGTTTATTCCTAAGAGTTTTTCCATAATCCCTCCTCCAAAATGATGGTACACTTTCTCCAAATTCAGCTTTACTCAACATTAAAAGTTTATTATATTTAAAACATATGAATATAGATATACCGAGTAGTGAAAAGTGCTTTCCGATGCAGGTAATCAATTTTAAAAACGTACGAAATTGAAAAATATTTGAAAAATAAAGGAAATTATAAAAAAAGAAATGGAAGTTTAAATTTTAAAAATAGACTAATTATATAAAATCGTTTCAATCACATTCGTAGATCGAATCCACGATATTTAAAAGCTTTGATACTCAATTTATTTATTGCTAATGAACAATATTTTTCCAAACTTTATCTACCAAACTGAAATAACGAATTTATTGAATAAAAAATGTTATATAAACAAAGGTTACAAAAAGTCTTCCATTTCAAAACACATCTCTGGAAAATTTTTATATTTTTTTGAAATAATGCGGGGTTTTCAGGTAATTAGGGCGGATCAGGAAAATGTTATCGTGTAGAGAGTTAATTCCAAGTCGCTTTCAAATCACATTATTTATTTTTGGTTATTTTCCTATTTTAAAATACATTTATAATATTATAGTATTATTAAATTTATATAATCTACTTTCTTAATCTTTTTTATGGTATTTATATTTGTTTTAATTAAACAAACTTTATTATGAAAAAAAGAAAAAAGATGACGGCAGGCCCCCTTATCCCGCACTGCCGTGAGTGAGAGCCGACTCTACTACTGCTCTCTCCACATGTGCAACTAAGCTAAACTAAGGTGGGGTACTACATGTGCGTCAGGCCAAGGCCTATGCACTTTAAAATGCGTGAAAGTAAGAAATGAAAGTACGACTCTATTAGAGTAGGGTAGGGCAGGCCTGGCAGACAAAGGGAAATGCCACCAGGACCACCCCACTGAGTGGAAGTAAGAGCAGGAAAAAACCCCTCGACAGAAGTGAGGGTAAAAACCTGCGATAGTATCGTGCAGGGTGCATGCTCCGTTACCAAAGATATGTTTTGACGCATATTTTCGGTAGCGTGGGATTTTCGGGGAAATGTCAGGGATCTAATCAGATCTAAAGGACAGTTGTCGCCTAGATAAAAAAAAAAAACTAATGTGCTGTATGTGTTTAAACGAATCCAATGGAACGTATATTACTTGTAACACCACCAAGAAGCGGCCCTTATCAGGGCCAGCGATCGGCCCTTTTCAGGGCCGACACTGCGACTCAATGTCAACAGTACCAAGAACCGATCATAGTGGTGCTCAATCTTGTGCATTAAGTGGGGCTAAAGGCAGAGCGTGTGTGTTGGGTGTGTGTAAGTGTTTTTGTGCGTGTATGTGTGTGAGTTGTTGACTGCCTCCAACCCCGTCAAAGTAAGTATATGGGTCAATGAGCCTTGTAGTACCAGGCTCATTGCCCCTCACTGGGACTCGGCACACCGGACCAACCCAGGTGAAAATCCCCAGCTCAAGTTCGCGCTACCCGTATGCGTGATGCTCTGAAAACAGGTACATCAGAGTCTACGCACACACGGGACGCTCCCCAGAACCACGTCAGAACACGAGAGCAGGACCAGTGATAAGAGTATCCCAGGCCGTGCCTACAATCCGCCCGCGCCCAGATTTCTCCAGAAGGACAGCAGTCAAG
Organism: Timema genevievae; assembly: GCA_902155825.1. NCBI lineage: Eukaryota > Metazoa > Arthropoda > Insecta > Phasmatodea > Timematidae > Timema > Timema genevievae. The sequence continues at coordinate 106,871 of CABFWO010001783.1, forward strand.
CCACCCAACAACCGAGAACACCACTAACAGTCAGAAGTGCGCCGCCGTCCCGACCCAGCTTTGCTACTTTTAAGACGCCTTGCTCAGAAAAGGGTACATCTGAGTCTCACCAACGAGTGCCCAAGCTCGTGGTGAGGACTTACACCACTAGGTAGCTAACCGGGACCGAGTCCGACAACACACATCCACCCCGCCAGTAGGCCCCCGGTCGCCGAGAAGAAATCTCACTATCCTCGGGATACTCTACCAAGAGCGGAACTTCTTGTTCACCCGGCCAGCCCGTCTCTCTTTGAAGTGTTCGCACCCACTCCCGGGATATTCTCCCAGACTAGCCGTCGGCTAGGCAGTGTTAGCTTGCACAACGTCCAGAGACAGACTGTGGTGACAGTTATTATGAATCAGTCATTTTCTTTTTATATCCCAAATTTTTATAATAAAAATAAAACTTTTAGATGTAAAAGAAGCATTTTGTATAGTGTATTGTGTATTTTTATGAAATATTATTTTGAGCAGTGGAATTTGTTAGTGAATATTTTTAGTTTAATCTGGGGTTATTCTGTATAGTAAAGGCTATCATACTTTTTTTTGCATTCGTAATCTTGCTAACATGAATGTCATGGTATGTTTCTTATTTTCGTTTAAGCAGATTTTTTTTCTTATCTCAGACCTATTTGAATTAGGGAATATTTAGAGACCCCAATATTCAGTTGCACTTTAGGATTGAACTCATCAATCTTCAACAGATTTTAAGATCTAATATGCATTTGAAAATATTTCCAAAAAAATTATTTGCTAATATGTTGCTCTGGTTGAGCGTTTTTTTGGAAGCAGTTTGAGATGTTTGAAAACGGATTGCTGAAAATCGTCCGTAATTTCTTTGTGTTTCTCAAAGAATAAACAATGTTACAAGAACCCAAGTTTTATTGTTTGGGAGTTAAGAACTCTTAGTCTCACTGGAAGGTTACTTTAAGAATTTAAATGAATGCATTAAATAAAAATGATAAAAAACTATTAACCTAAAGCCATATAAATTAGTTATTTATTTCAAAACAAATATGTTTATATATAACTTCTAAATATTATTAAATCTATATATTAATTTCCATATTTTAGAACATCATAAAACTCAAATAAAATGTACATTGATTGTAAAAAATAATCAATTATATCATACTTAAGTCATTTTAGAGAGCTCCGTTAGTTAAAAATATACTATTAAAAATGATGTCTAAGTTCATGCTTGTGATAAATAGCTTGTTTTACTTATTTTTTAAATTCTTTTTGTGAATGTATTTCACATTTAATTAATTTAAACGACGCTTCGTCTAGGTTGGAAATATCACTTTTAAGTCATAATGATTTTAAAGCCCTGATGCATTACAGGGTAAAATGTTGTCAGAAATAATTATAACTTGAGAAGAGTTTAGCTCATAACCTTACTTTATCACAAGCTCGAAAAAAAATTTCTTTAAAAAAGGTAGCTAAGACCTAAAAATAAAGTTATGCAAAATACATGTAAACGACATGGGGATTCGTATAAAGTTTATGACGGATATGAAACCGAAGAAGTTTCTGTGTTTCGTTTAAATTATGACGCCACAAACACACACAAAATGGAAGGGAATGATGTCAAAGAATTTTACGAAGCAATGAATTGTGACATCTGCAGTTGTTTCAATTTAAAACACAGGCCAAGAAAACATCATTACTATCCTACATATTATTTAAGTTATTTACATCCCTTTCTCTCAACTAATACAAAGCCGTTAGCGATGAATAAGGTATCAGTGAATAGGATTTTTTACCGACTTTTGACATAGTATACTCAGTTTACGTTAAAATACACTGTTTATTAAAATTTATGTTAAAAGGAAATCTATATATAATTTATGTTGCCTTTGCGATGACTATCAATAAGTCTCAGTGACAGATGCTTCAAAGAGCTGGATTGTATTGGCCAAATGCTGTATTTACTCGTGGACAATTCTATGTAGCCTTTTCAAGAGTTACTATATCTAATAATAGTTTTGTATCAATTATCGAAAATAGCAAACGAAAAAGTCAAGATGATTGCATTCTGACATCAAATACTGTATACAAAGTGGTATTGTGAATTGTAAATACTTTCACATTAATAAACTAAGTGATATTTTATATATACACTTCACTGAGTATTTAATTTCAACAGCCCAAAAAAAAAAAAGGCTAAATAATTTATTTTTGGCCGGGGGTGGGGGGGGTATATTGATAGTGTTAAAGTTTCATTAGGGTTTACCGGTTCTAGTATAATAATCTAAAAATTACATAAATATCGAAGGAGTGTTTAACTAATCTTCAAAAATCTTGCTTGCCATTCATACAATTTCATCTTAGACAATTACGAGGCTTCATTTGTAAAAATACATCTAACAAAAATAATTATTCAAGCTATTTTCAAATATGGCTACCCTAACTATTACACACCTCGTTAACATTGAAAGTGGTAATCATTGACTTGTCACTTCTGTCAACTCGCCAAACTCGACTATATTAAGATATCTGTGAATGTGAGGAATGCCAGGCCTCCACCGTGGTTCGGATCCCACGTTAAACTGTAGGTCCTCCATTTCATCCCACAATCACCTTACCATTACACATTAGCGTAAGTGCGTACAACCCGAACGGTTAGTAATACTTGGTGCGAATAATAATAACAGAGCAGCTATTGAGCCCCACTCCCTTGTTGAAAGATTACGTGATGTATTGAAGGCCATATACCCTTAAATAATAATAATAATAATAATAATAATAATATTTAGCACCGCGTATTACTACCCGTTCGGTTTATACGCTTAAGTACTAATTACGCTAATGGATTAGGAATTGGGAGGGTTGAATTTAGAGGAAGTGAACCACACATTTGCGTGGAAGGAGAGTTGAAAACCATATAGGAAAAACCACTGCCAGTTCACCCGACTGAGATTCGAACCTTGATCTCCCCGTCTTCGGCGGTCGAGCTCAACACGACTAGCGCGTTAGCCAACTACGCCACCGAGGCTGGTACCCTTAAATAAGTTACCATTATGTTTTCACGTGACTGTGGCTGTAATTTATTCTAACAATCACACGGTCCTTATTCATATCCCACCATCGTAACTATATGCAGATAGCCTGGATAAGTAGTGAGAAATGAGACAAGTAAAACAAAATTGTCTTCAAAGAAAGCAATAAATATAAAATTTGCACCCATTTGCTATACTCACTCTATCTCCATCTAGATGGTAACTAATTTTCACCAAACTTTTCTTCCATTGCGAAAGTGTTTAGAGCACGTCAACAGATAAAGTTATCAACAGGAACCTTTTTAAATAATAGTCTTAAGTCACGGTACGAGGCCAGTGAAAAAAACCAGAGGGAAAATAAAGAAAAAGAGAAAAATATATTTTGTGTATTCTCCGATTGAAGTTGTGTTGGAGCTCTGCAAACGTCTCCATCAATCAAAGGGTTTGTAAGGGGATGGTTCGGGGGTTTAAAGGTGAGAGAGGGTAGAAATGGAATGGAGAGGTATAAGAGTGAAAGGGAATAGGAGGATGGGAGGGAGAGGACTGCGATAGATTGATCGACAATGGAACATTCACTTCGCGCACGTGGAAACCTCATCTTAAAAAAAAAATTATAATGGTGCCCTTTTCTGTCCTTTCTGGTAGCTGTTGTTTCAGTTGGTTCATGAGAAATAATAATGTGCTTCCAGATTGATTTTGTTTTTGTTTTTTCATTACGCCGTGTGAAGTTTAAACCCCGGTTGGTAGAATTCGATAAATAGGGTAGTATTTTAAACAATTTATTTACTGGTTTTTCTTTTCACCGCACCTTTTTCAATTGTGAACATTCTCCAATCCGCCTAAGAGATAAGGTGTGAAAAGAATAGGTGTGAAAAGGGTGGAACCTTAGAAAAAATTAATATGATTTTTAATGGAGGAAAAGTGAGTGAATATAAAAAGATAGAAATATAGATCATTATACTTGACTGGGAGCGCCATTATTGTCGTCACTAGCAATCCAATGATTTTATTGTAATTTATATTAATTATTACTTTAAGCAATATAATAGTAATTAACAACGTTTATATATACTGAACATTATAATATAATAATAAGCTTCATACGGAAGAAGTTGTAGGAAGTTATTTTTTTAAATGTTAAATAAGTTTGAAAATTAAAAGTATAAATTATTGTCAAAGTAGATTGAGGATTTACATTAACGAGGTCAGGATTCTAATCCAGCTGAGGAGTGTACTTATAATGTCCCTTTATTCAATTATTTTTCTTGATATCTCAGTCAGTGGCAGACGGGTCCACTGTGAGAGTAGCACCTTAGACCATGTGGCCAAAATAGTGGATAAGAAATTCAAATGATAACATTTGTATTCATAGTAATAGAAATGAGGTAATTTAAATATTGAAATTACTCCACACAACGATTCCAAAATATCAGTTACCTCCGTATTTCCAAGACCAGCGATATTCAATATTTCCACACATGGCACACTATACAGGGTGCTAAAGTTGTCAAGGCACACCATCAGTTTTTAAATACGATAATTGACTGTTTTTAAAGTTCGATCATTAAGATTCCAGTTACTGTGTTTTTAAAAATAAAATTTATTATATATTCAAAAAATGTGTTTTCTCATATCAAATTTTCCTTTGCTTCTATTTAATTTTAACCCAAAATCCCGTGGCCCACTGTTTGAAAATCGATATCCTGGATACACAGGAACCAAAATAACTTTTGGCAATAGAATAAATAATAGAAAGAAAAAAAGTTAGCTTTGATCCAAAGAAGGGACATAATTTTGATCGTAAGAACTGCTACGAAAGAGCCACTATAAAATGGAAGTACCTGTCAAGTCTGCTACGTGACGTCACATTTATCACGTACACACGTTAAAAAAAAAATTACACGCCACACACTAGTCACCTTCCATATCTTTCTTTCTACCCTACGCCACTGCTGTCACGAAGCAGGTGACACCCAGTGACCGCCATTCATCATTTATATCCCCACCTCCAAAGGTTAGCGTGAAACCGTAAAATATATACTTCACACTAACCCCCTCCTTCTACCCCCGCCTAATTTACATGTAAAATACAGTTTAGAATTTTTTTTTCAATTTTTTTAATTAAATCATTTAGACCCGCCTCGGTGGCGTAGTTGGCTAACGCGCTAGTCATGTTGAGCTCGACCGCCGAGGACGGGGAGATCGAGGTTCGAATCTCAAGTCGGGTTAACTAGGGGTGATTTTTCCTAAATGGTTTTCCACTCTCCCTCCACGCAAATGCGGGTTTACTTCCTCTATTCAACCTTCCCAACTCCTAATCCATTAGCGTAATTTGTACTTAAGCGTATAACCCGAACGGGTAGTAAGACGCGGTGCTAAATAAAAAATAAAAAATTTAAATCATTTAACAACAGGAATGTTTATGGTTTAAAGCCCTGCACTTGTGGGGGCGTTGATTAAAGCATCTGTTTTTTTTTAATAGGTTTTGTGTAGGTTTGGTTACAAATCCTGGTTAAATGCACAGGGTTATAATTACTCTCTACCTTCCAGAAAATATTGAAGTCCTTCTCTAAATTACACCTTTATCATTCCTAGTCACAAAATTTTAAATTTACAGATGACTTCATTGATCAAGTGATCATCATTAAATATCTCACTAAACACATTATCAAACTTTTGTTAATTAACACGTCTTACTACATTTTAAGGTTATACTTATATCTAATAATTAGGGTAATTAAATTATGGATAGGGAAGGTGGGATTTAAATTAAGTGTACCCACAATTGCGTGGAGGTAGATTGGAAAACCTCAGTACACAAGACCAGGATTCAAACCCTGATCTCCTTGTCATCAGCAGTCTTTTATATAGCGAGAGCGAAGCCTTATACTATGTGGTCATTGATGAAGGTTGTATCAAACTTAAGATTACATTGAGGTGGAAGGAATATATTAAAATAATAAAAGAATATTGACACATACTTGTCATTCTATTAAACATAATGTGATCTAGCCTTACCAAGAATTTTGCTTCCAAGCCTACAATAATTATTAAAGATAACTGTCATTTGTGATGTTTCTGCTTGCTTTTAATGTGATTCTACACGAATGCTTCTCTTTGCTAAACAAGGCTCTGAATAATATTTTAACTTTACCTGTATAATATATTTCAATTCTAGCACCACGTTTAACTAACTGTTCGGGTCGTAAGCTTATGTATTATATCACGTTAATGGTTTAATAAATTAGGAGGTTAATAGTATCTTCATGTTGGTAGAAAAGAAAACCATTTTGAAAAAACACTCAGTACACCCGAACAAGATTTGAACCTCGATCTACCCGTCATCGGCAGTTTAGTTTATACCATACGGCCAACATGGCGGGTATTAATAATTTTCTTAGTATTACTATCCGTTTAGATTAGTTTATTTATTATTCTCTATATTATGTCTGACTTGCTCTGTATTAACCAATCCTACACCATCAGCACAATCATATTTCAGTGTAAAAATACTTTAGTCATAGAACTGTCAAATATCGCAGTGGCAGGAATAAAACTATAAACTGTATCATATTGTTGAGAATATGTGAAAACCTGGACAATCTAAAATTAAAATGATTTTCTCATGAATTGTAGAAAGTATTTAAATTTAAAGTATTTCTCCTAATATTCACAAGTGAAATAATGCCTTACACTAGTATTACAGAATTTGAACAAAAATCTTGTTTACAAGAATAAAATAAAAATGGTCCTATTCAAACTATGCATTGCCTGTGGCAAGTAATAAACAATAATTATTAAAACAAAAGCTTCGTATAAAAAATATTTTAATTATAACTCAATACTTTAGCTTAGTTATTATTATTATTATTTTTATTATTATTTTTACTATTATTATTATTAGCACCGCATCTTACTACCCGCTCACACACGCTAATGTGTAGTGGTAGAGTGATTGTGAGATGAAATGGAGGACCTAGAGTTTAACGTGGGATCCGAACCACGGTGGAGACCTGACATTCCTCACATTCACAAGTTGTGATTAATACACGTCTTGTCAGAGGTGAAGGAAGGGTTTGGCAATCAGATAAATCTGTGCCGGGACCAAGGATTGAACCCCGGACCCTCAGCACAGAAGTCTGACACCTTACCCCTAGACCGAAAGGTAACCTTTATCTTAGTTAGTAGCGTGTCTGCCTACTGAGCTAAGGGTCCCAGGTTTGGTTATTGGCATGGCCAGAAAATTTGTCATTGGTGAACCATGGGTTTCCCATTTTACGGTGATATATTATGCCGTTCTGGATTTAAGTTAGTTTATAAAACGTGTACTGATATAATCAGTCAGTTTAGAAAGTGCACGTGGTACACCCCAAATTAATAAGAAATTAAAAGGTAAAATTACTATTCTGGGATCTGGTTATTGAGTTTGTCCTATCTGTAATTGGTTACAGCCAATTAATAAACAGCATTAAATCTCTAAAATTACATTCGATTACTAAATTAGAAAAGTTTTTTTATAAGGATTTAAGTCTCTAATCCTGTACTGTATTTTATTAAATCCGTGAATCTCTGATATCCTAAGGAATTCAAGTGTCATATCCCTAATATAAATCCTTTACTTACCATCCTACCTAAAACCGTGTGACCATTGGTTTAGATTATATATAAGAAAAATCAAATTAAAATAAAATATATCAAATAAGAAAATATATTTTTACCACATCTTATATATATATATTTTTAATGTATGTATGTAATAACTCACCGGTCTCCACTTTAGTACCATGTTAAACAAATGAATTATTCTTATTAATCACAAAACACTCACGATATATCACACAACTGACGAAACTAAACACTCGTAACAAACTGTTAATCTAATATTCCCGACATAAACTTCACTCGTGCCGTTAGTTACACAACACTAAAGACATTGCTATTATATAATATTCACCAGAGTAATATATAAAATGTGTGAGGGTCAACAGTTAAAAGTATTACGTTTAGAAAATACAATCCATTGCGTTCTTATTAACAGCCCTACTTGACGCCATTTGAACGAAACGCGCACACAACTCTACCCGCTGCATTACCTGCATAGTACTAAGCTCAACAAACACACGCCCAACTATTTGATTTGATTTTTGTGACGTAGATACTAGAGAAGGTCAAGAATATTTTGAAGGGAGGGGGAAGATTCGTGTAAAAGGTGACACCTCCTATCTGCCAATGTTGGAACAATCATCGCCAACGGTGGCGGCCACTCAGTCGGTATAGCTTGCTTGCAGTTTTAAGCCATGTAGTTTTTTTTTAAATATTAATAATAATCTTTCATTGAACTCGCATCAGTGGCCGCATTGTCTAAGGCGTTAACCTTGCAATATACTAGCCACTAAACTGACGATGAAGGGGGAATAGTTGTTCAAACCTGGTTGAATGTATTAAAGATTTTTTTTTTTGTAAATGGTTTCCCAATCTCTTACCTCGAAAATGAGGGTAAAGTTACTCTTAATTCAAACTTCCTTATCCATAATCCATTGGCCTAATAAGTACATAGGGAAATAACCCGAATGGGTAGTAAGACGCGGTGCTAAAACTAAAATCTTTCAAGTGTAGTGAGTTAATACAAAACAATTTCAAATGAGAGAGGAATCTCTTTTTATATAAAAACGTAACAGAATAGTGTAAAGAAGAATGAGTCAGAGGGAAAAGTTCTCTCATCCAATATTTAGAGAGTAATTTTGAGCTGCTGCTTATTTTAATGAAATTCCTTGTTGCATGGTAGTCAAGTATGAGCACAAAGGCTTTAATAAAGATTCTTTGTTGGCATTAGAGTTATACAAAGCGTTACGTCTCTTGGAAGTTAACTCTATTATAATAATGGCATGTCTCAAATTTAACCTAATTAAATTTGAAAGTTCACATTTTTAGATTAAATCTATTTTATTTTTACTAAGTATTTTTCTTGTTTTTTTTTTACCACGAATATCTGAATTACGACAGGTACATTCCTTTTGTCTGTTAGATTAGACCGTCAATGTATCAGGTCCTATGTCTCCTTCTTGAGCTCCCATATTTTTCTTCTTTCTTAAAGTCATCTACAATTTGAATCCTTCCCGCTAAACATCATTTTCCCTCAATCTTTCCTTCTATAACATCGTGCCAAAGACAGTTCCTCCTAAGGATACGTCCATTCCAGTTTCTTTGTATCGAAGAATCACATTCTAAATGGTTCTCTTCTCACCCACTTTTCATAAGACTTCTTCGATTGTCACCCTGTCCGTCTTCATGGTCTTCAGTCTTCTCCAGCACCACATTTCAAAGTTCTCCAACTATTTTTTTGCAATCTTCATAACATTCAAATGTTCTCTCCATACAGCGCTGTGCTCTTAATGTAATATAGAAGAGGAAGCTAAAATTTATAGGAAACGCACCAGCATTTGTGTTAATATATGGTCGGATATAATCTTTGAGAAAATACCCCTCTTTACAAGGCCTACCAGTTTCGAAATAGGTATACTTTTTGATCAGTACGTTTATTCCCCGTGACAACCAATGGGAGTATGTTTGTGGATAAAGGGTTTAGGGCATAAAATCACCATTTGTACAATACAACAAAACCACAAGTTTTAAAATATTATGGAAAATGCATATTTGAAAAAAATCAAAACAATAATTTTGTGCGTCAGATCTTACTAGTCATCCGGTTTATTTTAATATCTACAACAGGGAGAATAAAGATAAAGAAGACAAAATTCAGATTAAATATACCCGCAATGGTAGGAAGCTGAATTAGGAAAGCATTGCGGGGAAAACACAATAATTACACTCAAATGGAATTTCAATCTCAATATTTTCGTCACCAGACTAATTTGACACATTTTATTTACTTGTTGGCTGCATTGTCTTAAGGACAATTCTCGTGTTGGTCTAGACTGCCATAGACTGGGATATCATGGCTTGATCCTAGTCGGGTGCACTGGGGTGGTTTTTTATTAATGCAAATGCATGTGCAATTCCTCTAAATTAAACCTTATAATCCTTAACAAATTAGTATAGTTAGTATATATACACGGTGCCAAAAACTAAAAACTCCCAATTTTATCATAATTTAGCTTGAAAGTTAACCGAGAAACATTCGGCTACGTACTGAAGCCAAATTTGTGTACCTCTTTTTTTAATATATCGGAAACACACAAGGTTGGTGCATCAAAAGCACACAATTTTTTGTAGTCTATGAGTCACATATGGCAATACCTAACCTAACTAAACCTAATAGGGTCCCTACACGATCAGTCAGACTGTCAGTATTAATAAAGTAATAGTAATTATTATTTTATTAATACTACTGATGGACTGATGGATAGACTGACTAAGCTACTAATTTGATCCGAATTTTTCGATTACATCAGTCTCAGTCCATCAGTCTTGCAAGTGGTGGAAGAGACTGATAATAGTATTGACCGTGTGCGCGCGCTCGTCAGTATTTACTCCAGTTTCAGTAGCATACATAGACTGACCACGCTTTTTTCTTATCGTCCACGTGGTTGCGCGATGCATGATGGACTGATAAACATAATTATATGAAGACTGACCATGTACTGTCTCGTTGTAAATACTTATGCATACTGTCAGTCAGATTGTCAATCTTAGGACTGACAGTCTGAATGGTCGTCTAAGGGTCCTATTACATTGCATTAAATAATGAATATATACAGGTTGTGGCAGAAATATATGACGGTTTTGCAAGTATAATAACTTTTATTTTCAAAGGAAAAATTGTTTATATTTTTCATTGAATTCAGAATATTTTGCCATTGTTATTTACACCATGAAGCTATTTTTAGAACACAAGTTAGGTATGGAAAATAACGTCTTGCAAAAGTCCTCCATTTTCATTCGCACAATGCTGAAGTCTTTCTCTGAAGTTAGTCATGACATCACGAAGCATGTTTATTGGTATTGCACTAATTTCACGTTCGATAGCAACCTTGAGTTCTTACAAAGTGCGTGGTTTATCAATGAAATCTTTCGACCTCAGATAACCCCACAAATAATATTGACACACCGAAATATCAGGTGACCACGCTGGACATGGGATATCTCCACGAAGTGAAATTAGGCGTTGTGGGAACATGTCTCGAAGCCCTGCCATGGAAACCCGTGATGTATGGGGGGTTTCCCTGTCCTGCTGGAACCACACTTGGGCATTGTTAAGTTCAATTCTTCGCATTTGAGGTCTGAGCAAGTTTCGTAACATCCAAACATAGCGATCAGAATTCACTTTAGCAATTTGACCATCCTGTTCGAAGAAATATGGGCCAATGACCCCACGATGTGTCGTCCCGCACCATAGTGTTACTCGTTGTGAGTGAAGTGGACACTCATTAATTACTCTCGGGTTCGATGCAGACCAATACCGACAGTTCTGTTTATTGACGAAACCCGAGACATGAAAATGGAGGACATTTGCAAGACGTTATTTTCCATACCTAACTTGTGTTTTAAAAATGGTTTCATTGTGTAAATAATGATGGCAAATTATGCTGAATTTAATGACAAAATGTAAACAATTTTTTGTTCGAAAATACAAAAGTTATTACACTTGCAAAACCGTCATATATATCTGCCGCACCCTATATTATCGATTGCCGATTATCTTTATAGGAGAACTACATTCAACGTGATAGTTCATTCCTGCCATCACTGTAAGCTCAATATATTTTACATGTTTCCACGTTATTCAGTTGTTTATTCCCTGTGCGGTTTTGAATTATGTCTTTGTGTACTTTTGATTTGAGGTTTCAAACTCTTTGGCGCTTTCTTGATTCTTGACTTATATTACTTGGTCTTACTAATTTGTAACACATTTCAGTGGTAGAACGCACTCAAGAGCTATAAACTTGTAGTAGACTAGACTGGCGATGACGGGGATATGGAGGTTTGAATCCAAGTCGGATATAATTAACTTTTTTCACTCTTTCTTTCCCCAAGAAAATACAGGTACATTCACTTTTAAATTTAAATTTTCTCATTCCTTTAACACAAGATTAACAATAATTTCATTTGTTATATCCTGAATGGGTAGTAAGATGTGGTACTTTAAAATGAATTTAATGATTTATTTGATTTGGAATTCTGTCAATGCCTTTCAGAGTAAACGAAGAGTGATTAATATGAACTTTTACTCGCTTTTCTAGTAGTAGACTAGACTGCTGAGTAAGGGGAGATAGAGGTTCGAATCTCGGTCGGGGGTATTGATGGTTGTTTACTCAAAATTATTTTCTACTAATTCTTCACGCAAATGTTGGTACTCTTCCTTTAAATATAGCCTTCTTAATTCTTTAGTGTCATTAGTACATAAGCTTATAATACGAATGAATAGTAAACTTTAGTGCTAAAATACTAATATTGCATTGAGAATGTTAGATTTTTGTTGATGTTCCTTAACATTTTCACAGCGGTTAGCTTTCTAGTCAGCACATTAAGCAAAACAACAAAGATGTTAATTAAAAATATTGGGAAAATCTATAAATATTGTAGTTGTTAGAATAAAATTTAATAAAGGCGTATTTTTTATTTACTAAAATACTGTGTTTGTCATATTAATCAAAGTAATATTAATCGGGTTGTAGTAATTATAGAAAAACATTTTAAAAATTAATAACTGGCGATGACATTGCTCAAAATTTGACCAACAGCACCCCCCGTGCTTGTTTTAAAACTATTCAAACTTTTTCAATATGTTTTGGTCAATTTGACTACACAAACTTTCAGATAACAACTTTACTGTCTACAATATTTTAATCTCCAACCATAATATTTATATTGTATCTATATGCTTTTAGTTAAAATCAAATTTTGTCAAAGAATACAGAAACAAAATTTTACCACAGGATATAAAAAGGGACGGTTTTCTAAATGTTATACCATTGTTTAGTATATAAGGCATCTCTACCATGAACTAAAGGTACCTGGTTCATTCCCGGCCAATACGATTTTGGTTTCTTAAAATAAATTTAGGCTTCTCTATTAAGAAAATGTATCCATGCTATTTTTGTTTTTAGAAATGCGTCTTACAAAGAGTTTTAACTATATTTTTATGTAATATCCACGCTAATGGCTTAGGGATGAGTATAGTTAAATTCAGAGGAAATGTAGCAACATTTGTGGGGAGAGAATGGGAAAATATTTATAAAAAATCACCCTCCGGGAATAAACCCTATTTCCACGTCTTCGGCAGTCTAGTCTACTACGAGAGTAGTCCCTTAGACCACGCGGCCATTGAAATGGTTAAGCCATGTTACTAAGGGTATTTAATTTGTCCTAGAAATAAGTTATTTTTCAAATAGTGTGTGCTGATTTCATCAATTTGTTTGAGATGGGTACAAATTTGAATCAGATCTTCATATCGTATTTGTTGTTGGACAAAATGTAAAATGGCGGAAGCATGGATAGACTATTTGATGATAAGAGAACTTGAAGAATTCAAAAATGAATTTAACAGAATGCCACGTATATTTCGTAAACGCGAAGATCATACATGATGTAATAAGTTATATATATATAATAGCTTTTTATTTAATCATTTAGCGAATCAAAGAAACTTAAAATATGGTGAATACATTCCACGAGTTCAAATATAATCTGCTTTTGCTATTTGCTTATTTTCTTTTTACCCAAATTTATTTAGACTTTATCGAACGAAACTTAACCAACAAAAAATAAAACAGAGATAAAACAAAGATGGCGAAGACAACAATTTTGTTATTCTTTTGTTTAAATGGTTGAAGGATGCGTTCACATAAAGTAAATCTTAAATCACAATTTTAGACACCGGAAGTTGGGAATTTTTCGCTTAAAACGAAATTAGAAGACTCAACAGGAATTGAGAGATTTTAAACTCAAGAATAGATACTTTACGGATATGAAATCACGAGTTCAAGTTGAGCATTTCGAGATTCGTCGTAGTGATTTAAACTTACAACATCTCCGGAAAGGCCCGCTGGCTTCTCTGGCGCAATCATGAAAGCGAAACGCTTATTAGATATCTGCATCCCTATTTTGTTGGTACTTAGACATCACATCAAAGAGATCTACTGGCTTGTGATACGTCATGACTGAAGTTTCTCCAAACGAAACAATATCGCGGATAGGTTGGATCCACATAATTTTTGGCTCAACCATCGCCGTGTAAATCGTCACCCACTTCATTCTTGATTGCGATTGGGATTCGGTACAAGTGTGGACACAGCTTAAGGTGGTGATGGTTGAATTCCTCTAATAAATATGAAACAGGCCATTATATGCATTAAATTTAATATATTTAATAATAATAATAATATTAATAATAGAAGGAAGTGTTTGTCTGTGTGTGTTTGTTTATGTGCGATGCCCATCCAAATCTACGGCACTCAAAGATATGATATTTTTAACATATGTGAATGGAAGGGGGGTCTGAATGCACCTAAAAGTTGGATTTTTAAATTCATAACTAGCTTTTTAACTAGGCTATTTTTAACAAATTTTTGAAGAAAACATTTTTTATTTGGTTTAGAATAACGTTTCAGAGATACGAGCACCATGGGTGGGGGGTTATATAATTCTTATACCACACTGGGTTATGGGCAACGCCGTGTGGGATTGATAGTATTTAATAAAACCCGAACTTAAATTAGTTTATGCCTTAATTATTAACTTAATTATTAACTTTTGGATAGCGAATAATTTGACACCCTCATCAGTAGATACATGAGAAAATACTTATTTTTTAGCACAAAGTTTTACCAACCGTTAGGGTTATAATAATATGTACCAACTACCTAAATGTGTTAGGGATGAGAAAGGTATTATTATTATTATTATTAATAAATTATGAGGGAGAATTAGAGGCTCAAATTTAGGTTGGGTGTGTATTTAGGGTGGTATTTCCAAAATAGTTTTCCACAGTTTCTCCATGCAAATGTGAATACACTTCCTCTAAATATAGCCTTCTTAATCCCTAAAAACTACCATCGTAATGAGTACATAAGCGTATAGCTCAAACGGATAGTAAGACGCAGTGCCAAAGAAACAAAGAAACAGGTGGAGCGTTGAAAAATATTTATGAAAATACACCCTCAGCTCAACCGACTAAAACTGAAAACCTGATATCTCTATCACTATAAATTCTCCTTAGTGCGAGAGTAATGCTTCAGGACATTTTACCACCAAAGCGGTGCGGAGTTAGTTAAAAGTATCTTCGTGGTCTGTTTTAAGTTACTTGATCCCCATTTGACAGAGGATTCAAAAACTCAAATATAATATATAAAACCTAATGTATTTACGAATGTACAAAATCATCTAACAGCTAGAAAACGTTTCTAGGACTATTTCACATATTCATAAATCAAAAAATATAATCTGCAGCTTTCACTTTTGATATATATCATCAATACTTGTAAAATATAAAACTAATATAATGGCAGCATGATATCAATGCTGACCACAAAAAAAAAATATTGCATTTTAGAATAACGTTCTTCAAATAATTATTTAGAATAATATCAAGGTCTAATATATATAATTATGAAAGAAAACCACGCTATACAATTAAGTATAATTATATGAATGTTGAATATAGGATGATAAATGATTACAATTACTAAAATCATCCGTATCTGAATCATATTCGAATGAATTGAGACATTACCCCTGGACCCGGTAATCTAACTGGTTTGAACTGGTCTATAGAATGTTTTAGTGGATCATGGAAACAATTCAAAAGGTATAGCTTAGATTAGGATTGATTAATACGGTAACATTCCATGCTATACCAATGAATTAGAGGTATTATTTGATTAAGTGAATATTTCATATAAATAATATACTCTTATTTACAGCACTTAAATCCCCCTTAAGGTGGGATGTAAGAGGTAACGAGAAAAAAAAAATTGCAGTTTTTATGGAAAAACATAGTTTGGCCATAATAAATCATATATTGGTTCAGTAGAAACGTAGAGTTTAATTTTCTTTACATAGTAATAGTAATGAATTATACGTCAGAAGTCGGTGCAAGCGTTTCCTAATCTCCCACGCGGAGAACATTGAAAACGTACAGAAAGAAGAAACCTCAGGTAAGAATAGCAGAAATATGTGGATTTAAAGCGCACCTATAAATTTTGTATCTAAAGAGCATGGAGAGAGAAAAACAATTGATGAGTGATGTGGCAACGGGGCAAACATATTTTGTAAGCAATCCTCTTATTTTTCCTTTTACCTCACTGCCTCTTATTACCTGTTCGGTATATACGCTTATTATTAGTTACGCTAATGTTTTTAGGGATGAATAAGGCTATATTTAGAGGGGGTTTACCTGCATTTTCGTGAAGGGAGAGTGGAAAACAGTTTTTAAGAAATAATCCTAGGTTCATCTGACCAAAATTCGAACCTTTATCCCCCCATAATCGACAGCATTGTTTACTTTGAGAGTGGTGCCTTAGACCATGCAGCCACCGAAGCGGATACTTACAATAATTAAAATAAAATTGAATTACATGGAGAATCCCCTTAACTGTTGGAAGTAAGGAAGGCTAGGTTAGGTGTTGAAATATGGGGCTCAAGCTATCATCCAACAGGCCTTGTGAAATAGTAATGGAGCTTCCGGATGTTAACTTAGAGTTCACGAGTTTGACTTCCGGCTGGTACCAGTGAATTTTCCTAGAAAGGAGAACTACCCCAATGACCCCCAGGGCTTGTATGTACGAAAAGTACATTCGGGCATCCCCTAGGTAACTAATGATGTATCAGTACTGGCTAATCTTTCCACTAATGGGCTACATTTATAAATGCTTAAACATGACTCAAAAATTCATAAAGACATAAAAAAACTACCTATAAAATGTCTTCCACAACCAGTTGATCATGAATCGAATACATGTAAAATTAACGACCAATGTCTGTGATATAACAAAAAAAGATAAATTTTATCAAAACCCGGGTCCTGGTGATGATATAGTGGCGAGAAGATACAACAGTGGTATCTAGGTATCTTAAAATATTTTACTTGAGTCGTTTTTATAATTGAAAATATCCTGTTTTAGTTTAAGCTTATGAGATAATTTGAAAACAAAATGCTGATATATATCACTTTCTTTTACTTTATAATATAAATAAGGTATTGTCATAATGAAAATGTTTAACCCTATGAATGTGATAGAAATTTACTTTAATTTCTGACAAGATGTGTATTAATCACAACTTGTGAATGTGAGGAATGCCAGGTCTCCACCGTGGTTCGGATTCCACGTTAAACTGTAGTTCCTCCATTTCATCTCACAATCACCCTACCATTGCACATTAGCGTAAGTGCGTATAACCCGAACGGGTAGTAAGACGCGGTGCTAATATTAATAATAATACTTTAATTTGGCACTGAAACAAATTATTGTGTATGCCTATTTCAATATCTGAATATACCTTAAAGTACTTGGCTTATGAACAATTAAAAGTGTAGCTATTATATTTTCCCAGTTCTCAGATATTTACTTTCATAAATTGATTATGTTATTGCCTATTAGTGTAGAGTTTGTAATAATTTGCATTTTTCGAACTTTTCTCTATATATTATGTTTAAAATTTGTATGAGGATAGGGTTTACATGATAAATAATACTGTATGTTAATTTTTATAAACAAATTTCTTTAAGGGTGGTTTTATAAACTTTTTTTTTTCAAAACTATAATAGAACACATCAGAAAGTTTTTTGACTATGTCATCCAATCGGTTTTTCTTACTACCGCGTTTAAATTAATACATGTCTGGTTCATACTCAATTTAATTAAACTGAACGTATAATTATTAGAAAGAGGAGGTGTTTCCGAATATATTTGGATGGAGAAAAGGAAACAATTAGGGCAAATCACCATCAGTACAATTCGCCTTAATACAAATACCTAATTACTTTCCAATCACCATCTAGGTAATCAAGGTGAGCATGACCTGTAGTCCGTAAGCCGATCGGTAATAATGTATTGTTTTGTTCTAGGTATGGGTAGTTTGAAAATATTTATATATATTTTGTGTTCAAAAACTAATTAAAATAAGCAAATTGCCCACATTAATTTTTGAAAATTAACAGGAAAGGGGTTGGAAACTGGTTGATCTTTCGGTTATTTTTAGTCGATTTCGTAAGAAAACTACATTGTCATTAAAAGACGATCTTTTTTTTGGTACCAGGACCTACTAATTGCTCAGAATATACGTATATATATGTACTTACTAATTCTTATGAGCTAAGGATTAGGAAGATTAAATTTAGGGGACATATAACCGTATTTGCGTGGAAAACTATTTGGTAAAATCCACATTCAATACATTCGACCAGTATTTTAACCTATCTGCAGTTTAGTCTAACACGAGAGTAAAGTCTTAGGCCATACGGTCACCGAATTAGGATTTGTGTCTTCTAAATTTTCAATTACATTACATATTAAAATCATAATTTATTTTGACCAAAGTCACCTTAATATATAACAATCGTAAATGTTATAAGAATATTAAATAGTTTGATTTGAAATTATATATTTTGTTTATGGTTAAAATATGAAACAGGAATAGTGGAGAAACAATGGGTGATCTCAGGACCTTTAGTTAGTTTACATAAGTGAATCTGAGCTGAAAGTTTCAGTGGCCTCTGGTTTTAGGTATCCCCCTCGAAATAAACTTGGCTGTTGACGGTGGGTAGATTGGGTTCATTTACAGTAAAGTAATCTCAGGATTGTTTCTCAGCATTGTTTTACACTCTCACTCCACGTAAATGTGGGTACACAACATATTAATTTAACCTTCCTTATCTTTAATTCAGTAGTATAACTATCATATATTATGCATACAACACAGAATAATATTGAGAAGTGATGAGGATAAAAAGCCAACATTTTAATAAATTAATCTTGGAAAAACTTAAAATATATTTTATCTGAAGCAAAACCCATTAGTTATCTATTTCAGGGAAAAACCTTTGATTGAAAATTAAAAAATTATTTATAAGGGATATTTTTAATACATATTTTGAGATAAGGGATATTACATTATGAATTACAAATTAATTATATTCATGAGCAAACTCACCCGCATCAATGGATTCACGAACAAAGCGCTGGTCTCATCTGGTTTGCCGATAATGGTGTGGTTGAAGCTTGAATCTTAGTCTGTTGTTCTGGGGATATTTCCTAAATTATTTACCCCTCTTTTTTCACGAAAATTCGTGTGCTACATTTTAACTTTCCTTACATATCCTATTACAATATATTTTCAGATAAACGATAGTTATATTAAGACGCGTGAAACAGAACCAGGTAGCCCTACCATCCGCTAACCCATCACTGTGATGTAATTGAAGTCCAATTACACCAAATATTACATTGTTTTATGTCAAAACTTCTAGTGGACATTTAGAAACAATTTACCAAAAAGAATGTTTGTAAACATGTTTCTAGTGTTTCTAAAATATTTTAGTTTTCTCAGAATCAGTTTGAAAACATTTATCGTTTTTCTATTGTGTTTCCCAAATAAGGAATAAAGTTTCTTTCTATCAGTTTCAAATGGGTTACGAGAAACAATGTTTGAGTGTTTGGATGAACATGTTTGACACCAAACCACTTGAATCAGGCCAATAGCGCACTACTAAGAGACAAAAATCTGTAAAGTAACTTCAAAATCTGTAGGAGAAGTGCAGGTGACGCACTTAAAGCCACTGCCATCTTTGAGCTTCAGTTCTGTCAGACGATTATTAGCCTTGTATGAACCATTTTTTAGTACTGTACGGATCCATCAATTTCTCTTCTTCACTGTCATCTTGAATAATTCATAACTACGTACAAAGCACAAGGTATTGAAACGCCCTTGCCGACAGACATCTTTCAGTCGAATGAATTATTGTTTGGAATAAATGGTTGATCATTGAAGTCTGGATACAAATCAACGTTTGTTTAAATGTTTCAACCAATAAGATTCCCATGTCTGCAATCTGTTTCAATCTGTTTTTCATTAACAGGAAACATTTTGGAAACAACTTGAAACATTATTTACAAGTGAGTAACAGGCCCAAGGATAATCAAGCAAGTATCCTTAACTTAATAGGAGCTTGTTCTATCAATTTAACCTAAGTGTTGGTTTCATTTAAGCTAGCAATTATCATTCTTATCAAGTGGGTTATACAGTCTGCACTAAATACCAACACTGAGGGAACTGCAGATCTTATAAAGTAAAGCTTTATATTTGCTATTTCTCAGTTAGCTGTTGTCAAATCTCTTTGCTCTGAATTTTTGTAAAAAAAAATCTGTCATTAGAGGTAATTAACGTGCACTTTCTTAACTGACTGATTATATCATCACACGATTTAAAAACTAACTTAATTCTAGAACAGATAAAATAGATTTATTCCGGTAATTCTTTACTGTTAATGCTGAAATTAACATTTAACAAATTAAATATATTTCGGCCAAGCCAGGAATCAAACCCAATACTCTTAGTTCAATAAACATATATGCTACTGACTGAGCTTGGGTATTGGACTTGTTGTTTTAATGTGACGGGAGAATAGTGTGTTTGGACTGTATGGATTATTAATGATGAGATATTGGTAGATGAAAATGGGGAAGGGGGAAGCGGGGTCAGGTTAGTAAGAAGACAAAATTAATAATTAAATTTTATGACACTGTATTTACGGCCGTATCTATAAGCGCTAGGCTCTGCCACAAACCTGACATTTCATTTCTTGATAAAAGAAGGATTAATTCTCAAATATCTCTCTTGTATATTTATAGATTCTTGTTTATAATATTGCAATTTAATCCTAATTTAAAAACAAATATTATGCACTATAGTGTAGTGTACTAATGCACTGTACACATTTAGGACTATCCCCCCAAAATTTTTTTTTTATCAATTTCTCGTAGCCCCTTGCAAATCAACTAAAAATTTTAATGCAAGATTTTAATGGATTTTAAGGTTTTTTGACACCTTGAACCCCCAAAAAAGTGGTATTTGAAATGCTAACTGTATAGCTGTATACTTGGAATAAAGCTGAAACCATTTTACGGAACAGGCTAAAATTTAGTATCTAAGTTTTTTACAAGCTTCCCAGAGGGGTCTAAAGGAACTATCCTTTAATTCCCAAAACTAAGTGATGTTTACATATGGGGATTAAAATAAAAACTCAATTTTCTTAAAATCGGCTTTAGCTATCTTGATCTAAGCTCGGATATGCTCTGTTTAACACTACACACCGATTTGTGCATTTCATTCTCTTATCAAAATGGATTTAAGGGTATCTTACAAAGGTGAAAATTTCCTATTGTTATCATATCCCTGCAACTAATTGTGATACGAAATAACTTATAATCTCAAAATTCTGGAACTCTTAAAAATTTATTATTTATTTTATTGAAAACAATATCTTCAAGAAATAGTTAAATTTATCGTTTATAATGAACTTTGTAAAATTGGGGAGTTGAAAATTCACAAAACAAATATGTCTTTAGAACAGGGTTTAATACCCATTTCGGTGGCCGCATGGTCTAACGCGCTACTCTCGAAGTAGATTAAACTGCCGATGACGGGGAGATCTAGGTTCGTATCTCAGTCTTGGGTTTTCCAAATTGGTTTTCCACTCTCCCTCCATTCAAACGTGACTACACTACTTTTGAACATATTATATACAATAAATATATTAGCGTAATTAGTACATAAGCGTATAACCCGAACGGTTATTAAGATGCGAGACTAGAAAAATACAATGTATATTATTATTTCAGGTATTTTTGGTGGCTGGTGAAATGTGAGACTACTTTTTCTTAATTGTGTTTCCATAACGATGTATAATATTTTATTTTACATATCTTACGAGCTATAAGTATGATTTCAATATTTAGCACCGCGTCTTACTACCCGTTCGGACTATACGCCTAAGTACTAATTACGCAAGTGGATTAGGAATTGGGAGGGTTGAATTTAGGGGAAGTGAACACGCATTTGCGTGGAGGGATAGTGGAAAACCATTTAGAAAAACCCCCCCCAATTCACCCGACCGAGATTCGAACCTCGATCTCCCCGTACACGGCGGTCTGGCTCAACACAACTAGCGCGTTAGCCAACTACACCACCGAGGCGGGTTGATTTCAATAAAGCAACGAGTAAATCTGTGTGTTGTATCGTAAGTTTTTTGTCAGCACATCTAAAGACCCATTCAAGCTATAGGCACACGTTAGTTAAATTATTTGAGAGTTAATAATATGGTTAAAGTTTTATAGAAAATGTACCTACAATCTCGTTGAGAGAGAGTAGGATAATATTTTGTACAGAACACACTTAGTACAATTGGCCGGGATTTGAAGATAAGTCTCCCCATAACCATAAAGCAACGTCTTTTTTTTTTCCATGTGCCCCATCTGTACGGAAGTTGAAAATACTTAGAAAAAAAACTAATATTCTCCAATTCCTTCCCTTCTTACAACGCTTCTGTAGACCAACGTCAAATTTTAATAAAAGTCGAGTGTAACGTCGAATGTAATTTCTCTTCGCAATTTTCGCAACAAGAAAAAAATAAAAATAAAATAAAGCACATCGTTACGAAAAAAATTGTCGTCAAGGGATATATTTTATTGAGTGAACATGTAAGTGAAAGAAGCTAATCAGTCAAACAGTTAGAGACACACCTTTGCCTTTTGTTTCTTTTTCTTTTGTTTTTCCACTCCCCCTCCCCCCCTTTTCTTCAATTTGGAGCGCACACCAGAAGAGTAATTTGTTTCGTAGCTGGAAGAGAAGAAACAAAGTAGAATGTCGCCGAGAAAATGTAGTTTTCATTCGCAACATTATAAATGTTTCATTTCTTTTTTTTATTAGTTTTCGCTAAAGATAAAGAATACGTGATAGAATTTCCTAAATACTTATTTCAAAACAGTTTAAATGTATATTTTTAAATATGATTTTCATATATATTTAATATAAACACTATTGAATGTTGGCACTATAAGTTAATAATATAATTTACGGTATTTGATAAATATTACCTTATTCAGTGGGAAAATTAACAGGAGAAACAGTCTAGTATTGTCTGGTTTTATCTATGATGGATTGGTCTCGGTTTGAGATCCATTTGGGTGAGAAAAGATGTTATTATTTAAACTCTTTCTCAATTCTCTTTGTCTCCATCGTATGTTCATTACCTCTAAGTTTTACCAATTTATTTAACACCGAGTCTTACCATCTGATCGGTTATACACTTAAATTTTAACTACTTTGTCTCTACCTTATCAGGGTTATTATTATATTAACAATTAAGATTAGTATTAAGACGTAGATGAGGGTATTAAAATCATACAATTAAGTACAATTAATTTCTGGTATTGTTTTATCAGTTATAGCAATGGTTTCCAAACTGTGGGTTATGACCCAATTGAATGTTGGTGGTACGTGAATTATTGTTTTTAAGTTTGAACACTTGTTTATTTGAAAATATGTCATTTAAAAAAAGTGAAATAGATAAATTTAAACTTAAAGATTAAAAAGAGAATAAGGGTTATTTTAGGAATCAAACCCGAACTACGAAACAAATTGCAGCTCTCGAACTTTTTGTGTATGAAAATGACTCACATATACGTGGACATCGATAACAAAGACGAAGCGAAAACAAACGCGGTCACACGGAGCTAGTTTACTAGCTTGTAAAATCAATCTCTCTCTGTTGACTGTTGCCAAATCTCCTCACTCAAAGCTGTGTTTGAAGGTCGTGTTCTAAGGTAAGAAGGAGCTACTGGCAACACCGACTAACCACTGTTGCAAAACTTGTCCTATATTTGAGGGGAGACTAACCACAGGAAAACGAGAGAATGACAACGTTGTTTCTCTATATTAACCCTGCAGATTCCTTGGTGATTATATCCAGTGCAATGATAGTAGAAATTGAACAGATGCGTCTGAAAACATCAGGGATTACACCCTCAGAAGACATTTTAATACAGCAACTAACCAGAAAATAGGAAGTAAGGAAGGGTTTGGCAATTAGGTAAATCTGTGCTGGGACCGAGGATTTAACCCTGGACCCTCAACACAGAAGTCTGACACCTTATCCCTAGACCACTTATTCATATACTATTATGTTCTATTATTTTTAAGAAATTGATGGGTATTAACTAAAAAAAAGGAAACTTGATGTAACCTAATTTATCTGTATGAAAATTAATATTCAAAATAAATTTTTCTGTATGTATATTACATTTATAAGCATTTTTTCCTTCTCCTTCTACGGTTGAATTAATTTTAATTGATTTAAAGGAAATATATAAACATTTATTTTTTGAATCTATACAAATAGTTACCTTTTAGTTAAAATATAATTGAATAAATGTTTCATATGAAGGGGTGGGTTAATCCATTTATAAAATAAAATACTCACCTCTTTGATGTAGATTTTTGAGTCAATTAATTTAATATAGCTCTTTTTAATTGAAGCTGTTTATTTTAAATAGAAGTTGTTTATTTTAAATAAACTGACAAATCTAATATATAAACCAAGTAATGTATATAATAAATATATTAATTACAGTTCAGAATTCATTTTCAGATTAACACAAATACAATATTAGTAAAAAAAAAATAATTCTATAATCTACCAAAAATCATCAAGCTATTTTAGTTTTATGTTACATTTATTTGTACATTTTAAAAACAAAAAGCATTTTCTCTAAGTTTAAATAATAGACAATTCCTGATCAGCCCGCGGAGAAATTTGTAATATAAATGCTTTGTGACCTAGAAATTTACATTACATAAAAGCCATATGAAATATTTTTAAAACACACACACATATATATAAACTGTTGTGCAAACACATGTGTTTTGATCTCAAAGTTTATAACAATAAAATTAGTGATGCAATGACTTTAAAAACATGATTTTTATAAAATGTGAGATAAACGTAACATTTTACTTTGTGTTTTACAGAAATATAAATTTAAACGTAAATAAATTTGTCTACCCTCCTACAAACCACCATCTATTTCCCCTGATTGCCAAACCAGGTATGAAATTGTCATGGTGTTTTTTTTAAACTGACATTACAGTAAATATCGTCTATTTTGTATTAATGGTCTGAGCCCACATTTTGTTTCAACGACCACGTGGTCGACACGGTACGTCACCCGGTGGGTCATTTACAACTGAAATGTGTCAATGGGTTTCCAACCGTCGTTTTTGACAGGGCTTACACCCCACACTCCGATAGATAGATACCCGGAAGTGTTTTAGTGATAGTACCACAGTTATTTATGGAAACATAGAAAATCGGCACTCACTGATCACTGTTTGCTTTCCATTTAGGGGAATATGATCGAGTAAGCATAATCATTTGGAATGTCATCCGTCCATCTATTTAGATGTCTGTAAGTTGGTTACATGAGAGATGTTAGCTATCAATTGCGTTGAGCAGTTTTAACGTAATTTGGCTGGAAAATTCTTCGAGCCTAGGCAGAACAAACAAATGTACATGATTACTATTTTCTATCTGGTTAACGAAATTTAAGTTCGTTTAAAATTTTGGATATTTATGTCGATATAGTAAACGTTAAAATGTGGTTCAATTAATATCTCAACTCAAGTGATTTGTATTTATAATTCAAGGCAATTATCGAATATATTAGATTTAATTTTCTTTTTTTTAATTTTGAACGAATATAGCGATACCGACATCAAAAATCAATTTGAGCAAAGGTTATTATTGATGAACTTTATCCAATATTGAGTCACATCCAAACACAATTAGTATAACAACACTAATAAACCCGTATAACTAATCCTACTAACCGTTGGGGTTATATGCTTATTGGATTACGGATGATATCTTTGTTCAAATATTGGTTGGTTGTATTTTAGTAAGGGGTATAAAAGGAGGGTTTCAAAATTGATTAGTCAATGTGATATTTTTCCATCCTCTATCTACGTGAATGATGGTGAATTTTATATGAAAATATAGTCCTGAAACTTAAATTCTAATATAAGTAGCTTATACCTTTGTTTTTGATAACATTAATATTTTTAAAAAAAGTTGACCTCGTAGAGATTGGGGTAAAGTGCTTGCTTCAGGACCCGAAGTTCCAGGGTTCAAACTCAAATGGGTGTTGACGTATTTATCAAGAGTGATAAAAATCCATAGCCAAACTTCTTCCGGAGGGAAAGTAAATCCATCGTTTCCATGTCGATTGTGGGATGTAAAAGAACACTTGAAGGTATGTGGAAATACCTTTCACGGGAAAATTGGCAGGTTCTCTTGCCCTTGCTCAAAGAAATCATCATGGTGCTTATATAATCAATCGGGTCAAAGAGTGCATGTTAAATATCTCAAATAAATAATATGAATGAAATATTAATGAAATTTATAAACTCAAATATTTTAGATGTAGGTATATCGAACCATAAGGGTTTTACTCCAGCCACTCAACCCAACTGAATCATTAAATCTCGCCCCTTTGAACACACATAAACGGTAATGTTGTTTACAGCTGGCTCTTAATGGTATAGAGTCACGGACTCCCAACTCACATATATAACTGTTTAACTTCTTCGCCAAACTTTTTTTTTAGTGTTGCATATTACTACCTGTTTGGGTTAAATAATTATGTACTGGTGGACCTGGCGGTCTAGGGGTAAGGTGTCAAGATCTCTGTGCTGGGCGTCCGGGGTTCAATCCTCGGTCCCGGCACAGATTTATCTGATTGCCAAACTCTTCCTTCACCTCTGACAAGACGTGTATTAATCACAACTTGTGAATGTGAGGAATTCCAGGCCTCCACCGTGGTTCGGATTCCACGTTAAACTATAGGTCCTACATTTCATCTCTCAATCACCCTACCATTACACTTTAGCGTAAGTGCGTATAACCCAAACGGGTAGTAAGACACGGTGATAATAATAATAATAATTATTATGTATAATTATTCTAATGGTTTTAAAGCTTAGGAAGGTTATATTTAAAGGAAGTGTATCCACATTTGTATGGTGTGAGAGAGAGAGAGAGAGTGGAATATCATTTTGGAAGAACAACCTTCAGTACACCCGATTGAGATTCAAACCTGGATCTCCCGTTCATCAGTAGTCTAGTCTACTGCGAGAGTCGCACGTTAAACGACTCGGCCACCGAAGCGGGTCGCTCGGTATTTGCCAGCGGATCCCGCTTTTTACCAGCGCCATATTGGTCTCTGGTTTATTCCTGTGACCCTCTTGATCACCTGAAACATTCTGGGATATAAATGGTAGTGAGGTACTTCTACATTAGCTATCATCAGGTTAATTGAGTATTTAACGCCCTCCTCTGTTCTCCATCGAATAGTGTCGGGTTGCTAGTAATTTGATATTCAATTCATGCTTCTGTACTTGCTGCACTTACCGTCTCATATTGCCACAGCAGTAAATATTGCATAAATTGAGAGCATTATCATACAAGATTAAGATGAGACCTCCACAATAACCATTATTTTAGCCAGTGTACGACAAGGGGAGCAAGGTTCACATCTCGGTTGGATGTACTGAGAGTGATTTTCACAAAATGGTTTTCCGGTTTCCCACCACCCAAATGTTGGTACAGTTCCCAAAAATATAACCTTCCTATTTCCTAAAATTATCAGCTTAATTAGTACACAAGTGTAGAGCCTGAACTGGTAGTGGTTAAAAAACATGTTGGATATATCAGGCTCTGACCAATGAAAGATTAGATAATTTATATTTTTATATTAGATAATTTATATTTTTCAAGTGATCAAAACACTATATGTTGGACGTGAATCTACTATAAATTACAATCCAAATATATTAATATGTTTCCACTTTTTATGATTAATTATATGCTATACTAGTTATGATAATATAAAAAAAATATTTAAGATTTTATCTTAATTTCAATCAGGTCAAGCATGAAATAAAGTAATTATTCACACAGAGGGACATGTAAATTTATGTTTTTTATTGTATATTATATATAAGGCATTTAATTTCAACCTTATGAACAAAATGATCATATCGTAACATAATTTCCAAAAACTCCTTCCACGCCAACAACAAGTAATCGACAAATTTATTTTACCCTCCTCATTCTTAAACATATTAGCGTAAATATGAGGATAGACCTAATGGATGCGAGGCAAGTTTTTGCTGTTGATTTAAAAAATACAAAGGGATTTCAACTAATTGGTTGAGGTTGCATTAGGTAAGATTATTTGGAATAATCCCAGGCAGTTGCCGCAAGACATTCATCCTTATTCCCTTGTGACCCTAGCGTATTAATTACCAAGATGAACTCCGGGAAAAAAGGATAATCAAAGACCATCTGCGTTAAGTCTAACGATACAAAAGCTTCCCCCTGATTTTATTGGAATGGTTTTCGATGGTAATTAGCTTCAATAATGAGCCCGCGTCACAATCTAACCACTATAGAATCTCATTTCACAGGTGAGTACACCCATTAATTAATCCACCCATACCCACGGACCACCCACCCACCTTTTTAAAATGCCTTATTCATGCACAAATACGTAAATAAACCACCTCCTTGAAAACACATACAAAAACATGATTCTGGCATTCATATATCTTTTTATTTGTGTGTGTGTGTGTGGGGGGGGGG